>BEXV01000082.1:609838-626934 GCA_003118195.1 Hemicentrotus pulcherrimus | reverse complement strand
GGTTTTTTTCGGCACGTGTTTGTGAGGTCCCATATACATCTTTCTGTGTACAGTACGTGTTTGTAACTTTACCAAATTTCTTATCATTTTCATTCCAGAACCTTGCAATACACACAAATTCTTATATGCTAGATGATCAACCTTTTCTGGTCGATTCCACACCGTTTCTTTCACAATGCAATCGCATGACCAAAACTCAACTTCATCTACTGCACTTGTATTTCTCATGAAATGTGAGGAAATACAGAAAAGATACAGAAATGAAGAATGCAGAAACAACTACTGAAATGCAAACGAAAAATGTATTTACATTATCCCCAAAATAGCCAAAGCTTAGATCCCTTGACCAGCCACAAACAAACATCTAAATTGTTGAAATATATAAACAATAAAATATTTTATAATAAAATCTTACCATCTACATGTATTACCATTATTCCCATAAGCTACGGTATGCAAAATATTTTAAAATTGTATAAAAGGGTACCAGTATTTCTTTCTTCAACATATTTTGTTTTATATAAGCTAACATATAACCTGTGTGGAGTCAAATATATGACAGTGACATTGAGAAGAGCTTGACTATATGTCTAAAAAGGACATTCAAATTCTAAATCGCTGGGACAAACTAAGGTTTCTACATGCAGCTTAGCTATTCTTAGAAAACCTTATGCAAAAAAACATATATTTTCATCATTCTAAATTTAAATTTTTAAGGAAAACCCAAAGAAATCAAGATTATTGAAGATCTTTGAAAACAAAACCATGGAGAATGAGAAAACACAGATACCGGTATATAAATGCAAAGTCTGACAGGTTCATATGAAATGAATGCCTAAAACCAGAGTTCAGCTACCTTGTGGGTTGGAATGAAATGCTGGTTCTTTGCGTTCGTTCGTGAGAGATCGTAGAGGAGGCGTAGTGCCAATGGTACCATCTGGTGTCAATTTGTGGATATGTTGATTGGTATTTGACCTTGGGAGTTTGAGGGGCATGTCAAGAGGTTAGTCAAGGGGTTAGTCAAGGAGGGTTTGATGGGTGACTAGGCCCGTCCTCATCAGCTCGAGATTGCTAAATAACCAGTATTTTAAATATCCTGATTGCAAATTATACAGCTAATTAACGTCTTCATCAGCCCGCAGTTGCAATTAGCAGGATATGTGGTCGAGATAATCATCCCAAGATATCTTGGGCTAGTTTGCAAAATTTACGCTTTTTGTCCCGTGCTAATTTTTCTGAGGTCGAGTTTCGAGGTAGTGTCTCGAGCTGATGAAGACGCGAGCTGATGAAGACGCGATTTGTAACCTAAGGCTTATTTCCCAAATCAGAAATAGCTGGCTATTTGGCAATCTCGATCTGATGACGACAGACCCACTTTAGTGGACCCTCTCTTAATGATGGGGTCATGTTTGTTAGGACCTGGTGAGAACAGTAACAACCATTTCAATCTCTCTTTTCTAAAACTAAATAATCCAACCTTTCATCTTTGGTGAACTGGATCTTATCTCCTATTTCAATGATAATGTAGCTACTCAGAAAGCATTTTATAGGGAAAATGATCACTAGACAATGCAATTTGGTTGCACTTCATTGAGCTTCAGTATCAACTCATTTTAACTGAAGATAAAAAGCTGTGACTATGCATATCAAAATGATGCAACTACTCGAATAAATTAAATAGCTAAGAACAATTATTGTCATTTTCCTCTGATTTTAAATGTGTCTATGTTTGGAACTAACACAAGGAGTGGCATGGGTCAAAGACAAAATCCCACTATTCTAGAGTTATTTTCTTTTTAGTATGGTGTATTCGCAACGCTCCCATGACTAATGTTGACGTTTGAGAGGGCTTTCAGTCCTTAAATGCGCTATAAAAGTACAAACTATTATTATCATTATTACAAGGTCAAATTACACTTTGAAAATATCTCAATATGCTACAGAAATGAAGAGTCTTTTGATGACAAGGCCTTCCGCTTCTAGCATTTTTATGAATGGAACAATATACATTTAAGATTTCAAATCAAATTATATTATACATCTGCAAGTTGTAGGATTTTGTGTGCACCAAAACTTTATAAAGATTTGGAATCAATGCATAAGGACATCTACTAGTGATTTTGGCATGTAGAATCTTAACTTTCCTTTGGCTGGAAATGATAGCAGACACTGAATGAGAGAAGGTGTGGGAGGCAAAGCTTTGAGCACACACACCATGACAGCCAGGTTAGGGTGAGGAGAAACATTCATTTGTTTGTTTGTGACCTTGTACCAAGCCGGAGGCCACCTCCGTTAAACTTCTTCCATATGTGAGGGTCAATGGCAAGCCCTTTGTCCGTCTTGGGACAGGATCCTCGCCTCAAAACGTCTTTGATCTTGGCCTCTTGTTGGTTAGAAACAGAAAGTTTGTTTCCCCAATATAAATAGAATGCATGTAATAATTTGTTTGCCTCTATCCTGTAACAGCTTAGCTAAGCATAATGATTCTCATACCGGCATCTCCAGTTAGTGCTTTTTGAGTTTGGGAACTTTTCAACCTAACATGTGAACCACTAAAGAAGAAAAATACAATATGGTAGTGGTAAACAGACAATTAAATGCTTGATAACATCAGATTGAGAAAGAGTTTTGACAGTGTTTTGACAAAATCCACACTACTACGGATTTTCTTTCCATTCTCATGAACATCAGATATCAGGTGTCAGATATAATATAGGCCTACATATGCATATAGTTCAGTGGTTCGGGGTATAATATGGAAGCTTAAAAGGAACTGATATGTGATCTCTAATGACAAACTAATCTTTAAAAAATGGATGTCATAGCAGATTCCTACAAATCGTTTAATGAATACCACATCCTTTGATGGAGTACTAGCACAGAAAGGGAAAGCCAAGGTAGGAACTCAGCACTGTGCCATGATAGGGGTAATGGTTGGTACCCATAGGGGGAGCATGGAGATCATTTGACACCTCTGTAACAAGAAACAGGTGCCTGTGGAATTAACTATAGAAGTCACCGTCATCAGTATGCTGCACTAGTCTATACAGTATTATAGACCATCAATCCCTTGAATATCTAGAAACTTACAGCGTGTCCACACACAAAACAATTTATCGCGAAACTCTATAAAGAATCATCGTATAAAGAATCATCGTATAAATTTCAGAGTGTCCACACACAAGAAACGTCGTCTAACTAATCATCATTTAAATTCCAGATGTCCACCAACAGAAGAAAGTAATCCTGAAACTCTACAGCGAAATGTCCTGCGGGCATGAAATAGAAGCGGAGATGACAGGTCAGGTCTCCTTTCGCGCGAGGTCACGTTAAGCCCCGCCCAGTTAGTTACACTAGTTAGACTAGTTCCGTCCACACACAACATTTTCGTGATTCTTTATCGAGTTTCAGTTCGAAACGATGCCCAAACATGCGTTTCGTTAGACTAGTTTCGTTATACGACGTATCGTTAGTCAGCGTCCACACCTACATATTACATCGTAAAACTATTGAGAAACGGTATCGCTATCGCGAAACGGTATAGCTAATCACGAAAAATGGTGTGTGTGGACAGGGGGTTTGATGCTTGTGTTAATCAGAAAGGCCTAGAAGTAAAAATGACAATTTCGCGAACCATCTGCAGGAGCTATCAGGATAAATCAAATAAAAAATCATGGTTACGTTTTAAAACAAAAACTGAATGCTAAGAAGGGGAGCTGGAAGTAGTGGAGGATGGGTACGGAAGTTAACCCTACATTCCAATAAGTTGTCATGATCAAGAAAGGGGGGGGGGGGCTGGTAAAGGATCAGTTTACACCCCTGTAACAAGAAACAGGTGCCACAGGAATAGAGATTAAATCAAGCTATCACTAGAGATGCAGAGAGCCATATTGCCTCTCTCACATCTTATCATTACCCATGCTGTGTGACAAGCTCCATGAATCTTTTTACAACTTAAAAAAAAAGAAGATGATTGCAGATATGAAAGTAAAACAATTTTTACCTACATGTAGTTCAGCTCTTAAAAGCTAGGCCTTTGTAATAATATACACTTTTGCATAATGAATATTTATATACATTTTTTAGAAGGCTCTCCATACATTTCCTAAATGGCAATTCATACAAAATTATGTCAAAAAGCCCATCCACCCCTTCCCTCGAATAGTTCTGATCTCCACAAGAAAGGCCTAAGTCTTCACTTTTAGTAATTCAAATGTTTTCAAGAATCTTCCTTTTCCATTCATAATGCAACATATTAGGCATACAGATTACAAGAAAACTTACCCCCTGTCCACACACATTTTTCGTGATTAGGCGTGATTAGCTATACCGTTTCGCGAAAGCGATACCGTTTCTCAATAGTTTTACTATGTAATATGTAGGTGTGGACGCTCACTAACGATACGTCGTATAACAAAACTAGTCTAACGAAACGCAGGTTTGGGCATCGTTTCGAACTGAAACTCGATAAAGAATCACGCCTAATCACAGACATTTTGTGTGTGGAGGGAACTAGTCTAACTAGTGTAACTAACTGGGCAGGGCTTAACGTGACCTCGCGCGAAAGGAGACCTGACCTCTCATCTCCGCTTTTATTTCATGCCCGCAGGACATTTCACTGTTGAGTTTCAGGATTACTTTCTTCTGTGTGTGGACATCCTGGAATTTAAATGATGATTAGTTAGACGACGTTTCTTGTGTGTGGACACTTTGAAATTTATACGATGATTCTTTATACGATGATTCTTTATAGAGTTTCGCGATAAATTGTTTTGTGTGTGGACACGCTGTTTACCTCTTTCAATAAAATTGCTGAAATTTCTCAATTTGTTTGAGATCACAGCAGGATGATGCCTTTGGCAGATGCTGACTTTTCTCAGAAACAGACCCAATCTCTTTGAAATAGAAAAATTGAATAAATTCCCCACAAATTATGTTTCTTTTATATTCATATGTTGTCAAGTTCAGGAGCAGGTGTCAGAGCCATAGACGAAGCCTAGGGGTAAAAAGAGACAGGCAGGAGAGCACAAAATGACCCTCTCACAATTCATTTACCAATTTATTCCCTGACAAGAAACATCATAATCCCCCAGTCTTCTATCATACAGATGAAAGGCAGAGTGCATTTAGGAAAATCAATATAAACTGCAATCCCTGCACTATTGAACAGAGTTAATAATCAGGAAAATAAATTGATTTTTATTATTTTATTATTATATTATTTGTATTAAAAATATAAAAATGAATCTTTTTAAGTGCGAAAAAATGTAAAAAAGCTTACATTGGTGACGATGAATCCATGTTTCCATCATAATTACAGGGAGGGGGGAAATGTACTTACCCATCTTTGATCAAACCTCAATCAGGTTCAATACAAAGCCACACCCAGACCTGCCAACCTCTGGAGTTCAAAAACTGTATTCTTCAATCCCAAAAGTTGTATTTTACTGACAAAAGTTGTTTTCTTAAAAATAAACACGGAATATTCAGATGCCTCTTACAGTTCCTACATACAGGATGAAATTTTTTGTATGGATTATCGGTTGAATATGCATGATATCGTCATGACTGGTGTGTTCTATGAGCCAATATACATCCCTAAATTGTTGATGTGAGATGCTTTTATGATACTTTTCAGGACAGAATGGGCATATTGCCATTGAAAATGACACAAACACACAAAAAATTTTAAAAATAAAAAATTTAAAAGAAAATTGTATTTGCCTCTAAAAATTGTACTAAACACGACTAAATCTTACTGGTTGGCAGGTCTGCACACCCTTCTGACTCTCAGCAGATGTTTGATTGAGAGCCAGAAGGGTACATGTAAAGTGGTAAGAGTTAACGCCCCTCCAGCACTCACAGTCTCAGCAGAAGATACCATTTGCTCATTCAGAACCAGAACAGAAGGGTGTTCACTATCTACAAATTATGGAAAGTGGTATGAATTAATACTTTTTTTTAGCTCTTCGCAAGTGACTTGTCAACTGATAACATATGCCTACAAAAAAATGTCTTGCCTGGCTTGAAAATGAGACTTTCGTCTTCTAAATTATAATTTCAACACAGCCGGATTGTTAGACTAAACTCATACCAAACCATAACTTTAAATGAAAAGAGATTGTCTTTATCTAGACCCAACCTATCATTTCTGATTGAGACAGGGGGGGGGGGGGGTCAGGAGCTTCCATAGACTTGCAAACGAGGCTGCTGAAACAAAAAAATATCAAATATTTAATTACAGACTCTGTTCTTCCCCGAGTACCATACTGCTAAACTGTCCAAGGTCTGATCTATACCTAAAAAATAGCAGCTCCAATATCACAATACTTACCATAAAATACATGGAAAAGTACTTTCAACTTGAGTTTACATTACTGAACTTGCAGCAAGGCGATACCCTAGCAGGTCTTTGGTTTTTACAAGTGTTAAACACACTGAGGAAACACTTTCACAAAGTACAACACAATGTCAACAACACGAATGTCACACAAACTAATATAATTGCAAGCACTGCCTGCACTAAACAAAACAAAGAGTTGGATAGGATTCAGGAAAATAGTGCAATTAGCTGGTAAGCTAATTAAAAGTGTGCAAAATTTCTCACGTTAAGTATGTTTAATTGGCTCATGTCATGTCAGATAGCATACTTGTAATTCGATTCATGTAACATCAAGGACCAAATAAACATGGTTCAACCGTTTGTGTATGATTGGAGGAGTAGTATCGTCTGCTGAGAGCCAGAAGGCATTAACTCAGGTCATATGTCATAGACTTACTTTTACATCTTGCTGGCACTCAACAGACAAAATATCCATAAAAATACTAGATATCATAAGTTACTGACTTGCTAATTACACTACTTCTTGATATGTGTTCAACGGACATTAATTGTCTTAACATTGTGCTCGTAGAACATCACTTCATCCCTCGTCAAACTACACACATGGCTTTCACAAGTCACAAATTCAAAAGGACCTTCTACAAGAGACAGAGAGAGAGACAGAGAAAGAGAGAGAGAGAGAGAGAGAGAGAGAGAGAGAGAGATGAAGCCAGGCCTCCCTAGCAAACATCTGTTAGTTCTGTTAACCTTCTCCCACTGTTTACGCACTTCCCGTTTGGTCTGCTATCCTCGTTGCAGCGACACACGAGCCAGTCTCATGTTAAGATTCTTCAGGAACATGGTTTGGAGAAAACAAAGAGCAGAGTAACATACCAGTAAAGAATCCATCTCAGGTATCCCTCCTATCTCTCATCCTTCCAGATCATTATTTGGAGATAAAATACTGGGTGGCTTAGGAGCAAGGATTTACATGGTAATCTGTCCTGTGTGCTGTAAATATGACCTAGATCAATAGCAAGAACATGTGATAAAATGGTGACAAGCGTTTCCTCTCACAGGTCTGCTGCTAAATAACAATACTATTCATCAAACTAGAAAAAACATAAGAAGAAAGTGTTTTTTTAATAGTAATGAAAATAATTAGAACCAGCCACACAAACTTATTTAGTGGCTTACTCACTGAATACAATATTAATTTTGAAAAACACACATTTCCAGCTCAAAACAAATCATTTGCCAAACACCAAATAGTATAGTTTGGATAAGTTTTCACAATTTTCACATTGGAAGAAAGTTAAGTTTCTGTGCATTATGACAGATGTCATGGAATTTTGACTTCTTTTTAGATGCCCCTAGAATATACTTTCATATCAATGGAAAATTAGTTATGAAATGCATCACTTAAATTGATGGAGCCTACTTCACAAGTTGCACTGAATGCATAGTTTGTTAGTTAGTTTGTTAGTGATGCAGTATTGCATTATGGAGGATACAGTGTACAAACTTAAAAAGAAGCATTACACTCAAGCTCAGAAGATGACATCGTCACCATTCAGAGTTAAACCATTGACTGCTAAATTTTCTCATTCCCACAGGCTTTAATACAGCAGCTACCTGGTTCTCATAGGCAGAGGGTTAAGTATTACCTTCAGATTCATATCGAGGGTTACTCCGAAACGATAAGCTTGTAAATGGAAATATTTTAGGTTTCAAAATCAACTGAAGAATTCAAGATGACCTACTGTTACACTTCCATACTTGATCTCTTCTTTTTTCTTTCTCATGTCCCCAGTCGGTCGGAAGGTTTGGTTTTCGATCGATCCTCAGATCTTATATCTTCTTTTCAGGGCCAGAAGGGCCTAAAATCTGTTTTAAAGTATAAGAGCTAACGCCCTTCTAGCTCCTAACAGATATTATTCATACCAGCTTTAAATATTTGATTTACTAGTGACTATACCACCTGGTGGCAGACATATTACAGACTTACACTGAGCTTACATCCCGGTAAGCCTATTTCAGAACTCATCTTTCTATTTGACGTTAAAGATGTTAAAGAGTTTTTGAGATGTCCTCCTGGTATTCTGTAGCTGGTAGAGCCATTAGGAGGGCTTGATGATGCATTCTTGTAGGTAGGCAAATCAGGGGGATTGATGCAGCGTATGCACCAAGCGTGGGAATCCACAGAGGATGGGATGAAATTTCAAACGGAATGACTTTTACATGATCATGCTTCCCCTCCTCTATCTCATCTCCTCCTCTCTGTATGCAAAGGTCTATGTCTCTTCTCCTCTTCATCTCTCTCTGTATGTTTTACCTCTTTTTTCCATTCACGATTGAAAGATTTCTTTCTTCCACTTCATACCATCTTCTTCATATCTTTATACAAATTCTCTGCTATCACCTTCTGTTTCTCTGAATTCATCTACATTTCACAAAATACTTACAAAATACTAATCCATGACTCCTCCATTTTTTTAATTTCTCTCACAATCTAACCCGAGACCCTCTTAAAGGCTCTACAAACTAACGGTAACCCTTCATATTTTTAATAGTGTACTGCATCATCTGTTGTGAGCCGAAGGCATGAAGGCATAAAAGTATATACAAGTTAATGCCCTTCTTGATCTTAAAAGACGATATGGTAGCAAATGGAACCCTCTTTTTGAACCTGTGCCTCATTATTTTCAAACTTTGCATAGATATTCTCCTTTTCACCATGGGCTAATGGATACAAAATAACTGCCATGTGATTTGGACACAGGTGTTATTCCAAAACAAATTGGTTATTTCAAGAATAATTTCCATAAACAACGAGATAATGTAAGTTGGGTATAGAATATTAATATTCCTTTCATGGTCATTGGTGTGGGACAAAAGCTCACTGCTTACAGCAACAGCCTATAACTATATGACATCAAACAGTCTGCTGAAAGCCAGAAGGGCATTAAAGAGAGGCGGTAGTCAGTGTCCATGTGCAGTAGGTCATAATTCGCTGACACCGGACTTAGTGGAAATACCATTAATGGGTGTACAATTCTGTACACAGCAAACCCGTAGTCTTATCAAGAAATACCCCCTTGTCTCTCATTCTCAGGAGATTATAGTCTCTAGGTGAGGGAAATGCACGATAAAGACTTTTCCATATTGGGCGATTGGTGGAAAATGTAGATCATTATACCCCGTTCATAGTCCTTTTATCGGAGTCGCACCGATGAGAATACAGATAGAACAAAAGGTGAAACCGCAGCTTCCCTGCGTATGCCATTCATACTGCCGGTGAAAATTACACGCTGTGGTGAGCCCCGGCCGGAAGTGAAGAATTGTTGCGCAATCGCTTGTTAGCTGCTGGCGCTCAGTTTAATTTTGGATTCTGCAGACAGTGCTCGCAGTGCGCAGCTAGCTAATTTTACAATGCAATATAACAATGCAGCTAGATTCATATCACGCAGGTGGTGGAACACAATCATGGATCCACGGTGGTTGCTACTATTTCCTTTACTACAGACTTTACAGTCCAAACATCCATTTTTTGTCTTCAACAAACACAGTTAGCTGCTAGAAAGGTTCCGAAAAGTGTGTATACACTAGCTTTAGCCAAGAACCAGAGAACAACCTTTGATCATTTTGAGCAGGAGAATTTCATCCCCTATTTCTCTTCTTTCTATCTGATATTCTATCGCCTATTTTTCCTCTGCACCATACATACTCATAGTGGCCATTTCATCCAATGCGTCCGGACGCATCCGACGAAAATTAGCGCACTATGAAAGGGATATAACATAAGGCCTCTTAGTCATAAAACTGAAGGCTAATCCTTTTGATTGACAACACCTAATGGAGTTGAATTCCCCATCAGGAGAGCCCACTACTATACCCCTTTAAATCTATGTCTAATGATTTGGGTGAAATCTCTTCATGTACAGCACACAATATATAATATTGTTTATTTCTTACCTTGCACTTAGATATATGGCCTTTTTAGCTCTGGGTCTAATTCACAAATCTGAAGCAAAAAGTAGAAAAGAAAATATATTTCCAGATTAACAAACCATAGTTTTATGCAAAACTAAACTACTGATGTCATCTGATCATAAATTAAATGATACACATATATTTATGAGTGAAAGATATTGATATTAAAATCATATCAAACTCAATTTCAATGTCAATTATAATTACAAATGATCTTTTTACTTGCACCTCAAACTATGATCTCTTTAATACAACCTATGAAAACTTGAAATTGAATTCAATTGTTGTAATTCGAGTTTACAGAAATTAATAACTATATACATTTTTTTTTTTTAAGGAATATGATTACATTCCAAACAATAAATTTGTTTGATCCATTTGGCCCAGGAAATGAGGACAGGATAGGACCCTGGCATATTCCTTTCACTACAATCTGACCTGAAATATACAATATCCCCTACCGCCTAAGGTAGATTTTGTTTCAATCTTATTAAAAAGTTGTCTCTTTCTCCCAATCTTCATCTCCTGTGTCCCCATTCTTGTTTCTTCACATTGCTCCCAGGCTCTCCTGTTTGCCAATGTTTCATAAAGAGCCATCGCTTTGGGTCAGCATTGTGTTACCATGGTGATATATCTCGAAGGCCCCACCTGGTTTTCATAATAGCATTGCCTGATTAATAGACCAAACCTCAGATGTGCCTGATCATTTTTTCTCACTCTTTCTCTCCCTCTTTCTTCTTTCTCCTTTTCTCTATCATCTCTTCCCACACATCCTCTCAATATATAATTATCCGCCCCCACCCCTTTCTTTCTCTCTCTCTTCCTCTCTCTCTCTCTCTCTCTCTCTTTCTTTCTCTTTCTGTGCTCTAACTCTATCTTTTTATATTTTCTCTTTCTGCCTCTCTCCTGTCATCCTTTTTTTTTTTTTAAATACAAATCATCCATTTATCTTAAAATTGGTACTGTAATATTTTTGTTAATAACAATTTTTTTTTAATCAAATATAAGGCCCCTTTGTAAAAAGACACTAAACTTTTCTTAATATTCCCCCCCCCCTTCTCCTTACTGTTCCATACCAACATGAAACATATGAAACAATCTACTGTTTTCAAATACTAGTTTAATATTTGTCTAACCTAGTTTCATACAAGCAATTCAATAACTACATGTACATGTAGTCTACATTCTACCATCAACCCTTCAGGTGCTTACCACAGACAATTGAAGAGCCAAAAGACTTTCATTTCATCAAATCTCCTTAGTTTGCATCCCCATTCCTGACCTCAACTGTTCTTCTTGTCTTCATGGAATAGTACAACTGAGAGAAAGAGAGATGTAGACAGAGAGAAGCACAAATGAAATAGGATTATGATTATACAAAAAACAGAAAAAAGCTAAAGCAAAGGTGCATTGCAATTTATTTGAAAATCTATGAACTTCTATTTCGTATTCTGTCAAAATTCCTTCTAATAAACATGACAAAGTATCTAGTTATGGTATATTTGTGACAGCTTGAGACAACAAAACAAAGATATATCCATTACAAAATGGTTATACTTCATTGCGATGTCTGAGCAAAGAATTAAAAGTAAACTACATAATAGAGAACAACAAGCAAGAAAGGTATTATGAACTAAAGATGGAAAATCAAATATAAAGAGACACCGGTCGATTCCATTCAGCAGACGGTCCGAGCCAGCGGCCTGTTGATTGGTTGAGCACCGCATGCCTCAGCCAATAGGCCTGGTGCATTAGCCGAACCAGCAGCCGAACCAGCGGCCTGGTGATTGGTCGATCACCGTGTGCGTCGACCAATAGGCATTGTGCATTATTGTTCCAATTATCGATCGAATTAAAGACCGCTCCGCCGGTCCTCCAGTAAAGTATAAAAGACCCTTGCTTACATTAGTTTTTATTACCAGACGAAGTGTTGCAGATAGCGCACGAAACGTTGTGTTTCTTTTAGATTCCTTATTGACCACATTGCGAGACAAATGAATATCACTAGTGATATCATTTTCGATAAAGAGATATTGTTCGAAATATGAATTTTGATACAGACAATAAATACAGCTGACAGTGAAAGGCATTTATAAGAGAGAAAGAGGTGACAGAGGCAGAATAAAACAAGAGAGAGAGAGAGAGAGGTGGAGAGGGAGAGAGAGAGAGAGAGGGAGGAGAAGAGGGGGGTAGAGGTTCTGTTATTGTCTTTGGATGTTAGGAGCAGGTGCAAGGTAGAGATATCCAATTCATTAGATAATGTTGGTCACAGGTGCGGCTAGCTTGGTGATGGGGACATTAAGGCTTATGAGGTATCATATTCTAGGTACCACACAGTGAGAAGCACCTGGGAATTCACCCACATCACTCACCTTCAAAATATAAAGATGCATGAATAATATTGTCTGCTGACCCCTAGAAGGGCGTTAACTCTCTGTAAAATGACCAGAGTTAACGGCTCTCCGATTCTCAGGAGACAATATGAAAATGCATCACAACCAAACACCATTCAGAGGATATACATGTAGTTGGATGATTTTAACATGCAGTTCAAAGGAATTATAATTTCCCATTCCGTTGATTTGAATCTGATGGCAACACCAATTGGATTTTAAAATTGTGGCACTCTATAATATATAATATGAGTTTTATATCTAATCATTTTTATGTCTCATCAACTTAAGCTCTTCAAGGATGATACTTATAATTTTTTTAAAGATTAAATTTAAATGGAAAAAAAAACAATTGTTGTCATCATTGGTGTTCCAAAAATTAACAAAATAGAAACTATTTTTTTTTTAAAATCACAAGACGGCTTACATTACTTAATTCCTCTCAATGTGCATACACATCTTCTGCTTGTCTTGCCGATTTCTTTCAAGATCAAGGGAAGGATTAGCCGGGGAAGGATTATTTGAGGGAGTCTTTGATAAAGGAAAAGAAGATTGATGTTGACTGACTTCATATACATACATACATACATGGTTTGTGGGGTATAATGTTTGTCATGTCTTGGAAAGTCTTATCAAACATAGTATCCATTCCATGTGTTCATTAAGAACCAAGGAGTAGGTCAGATGATAATGTGAATACCAGTCATGAATGTATGTGGCATGATTGCACATGAGTATCATCATCATACCCTGTTTTCACAAATAAATAGTACAAATTCACTTCCAGTTTGTGATTAAAGTTGAATGTAATGATTTTTGTTTGAAATCTTTATTCTTCTTTTGATATTCTCACAGTGATATTCTCAAACATATACACAAAATTAAAAAGAAATTGTTAACAATTTAACTATTGCACCGTTCTACCAAATTAAGAAAATATGTCTTTCATGGGATTCCTATCATTCTTCTGTAAATGGACAATCATTTTCCCCATTATCAAAAGGCTTATACAGTGTATTTATTCTTAAATATTGCAAGGAGTTTGTTTTACACCAGGCCCATGAGACAGATGCATAAATAATCCAAACAGTTTCACAACATGTCGAAAAGAAGAGCACCTTTGATATAAAACTTCACATCCAACAACTCAAAACTGACATGGACAAAAATATCTTAATATTCACATAATATCTACATATACATAATACATATAGCAAACATAATGCTTCTCACAGAGCTAAACACATTTACAACAACATTCACAAAGTTCTCTTCACATTCACAAAGTTCTCTTCACATTCACAAAGTTCTCTTCACATTCACAAAGTTCTCTTCACATTCACATAACACTCACAATGTTAACATCTTCATAAGATAGCATCGAAATTGAAATGCAAATCTCTCAGTAAAATCTATTTCAATAAGATTTCACATTTTCACATCAAAACACATAATCACTGAGCACTATCTTACCTTAAATTGAAAGCAACACTAAGATAAGAACACATGTAAAAGGTTGGTTAAACCAAATGAATAAATGAATGAAGGCATTGACTCATATATATATATTTCAAAAGAATGAACACCTTTCTGGCCTGAAGCAGACAAAATTCTTTGGTGTGATAGGCATGTCAAATGGTTCTTGAGTAGGATGTATCCTTGAACCCTGTCAAACATTCGTGATAAAGAGGAATGTTTGAATGACGAAACATGGCAACTGTGTAAAAATGATGTTGAATGTTATTCCTCATCATGAGGTTCTGGGGTAACATCATATCATCTGTTAAGAAACAGAAGGGCATTAACTTTGTATATAATAATACCAATATGAGTTAATGCCCTTCTGGCTCTCTGCAGAAGGATCATGGTCCGGATTTCAGTTTATTCTCCATCATATAGACAGCAAGTCTGTTCGTCATTCATCATGTTTCATTGCATCTCTACCGTTGAGAAAATCTACACCTGTTAAACTCATCTGTCTTTTTTTTAATGGGTATATTAAATATTTACAAACTGATTAATTCCTTTTTATAGCGTTTTCATTTTGAGAAGGTTTCTAATCATTCTAAATACTTTCTAATTCCAATCAGGGTAAAATACCTCATGCTCCACTTCCTGTGTAGCCTTCTAGCCAGTCACCATTGTCAAGTTACACATGGATTATGAATTCAAATATGAAAATTAAACAGGGAAATGGTTTATACACTTGGGTAGAGAGAGGCAACACAAATAAAAACGCTTTGCATCTCTAGTCCAGAAATCGGACCACTCTATAAAGATTCATCTTTGTAGAAAACTCCAAAAAAAGTAATACGGATATCTATTTCTTTTTATAGTCGATTAAGGGGGAAGGGGGGGGCTTGAAAATTATTGGTAGTGCTGTACAGAGTCACAGATGGGAACAACATCTTTGAAATATCCAGCAATGTGAATGTGAAATTGTTGACATTCTAAATGATACATTGTCAATTCCACTAGTTTGAAAATGAGATTCTCAATCACAGAACATTCCTCATCTTATCTTAATTCAGAGACTCCAATTCATGTGCTCAGCTGCTGTATCATGACCGTATACATACACAGACTTGTATATTCCTTTAACTTGAAGATGCACTACATAGTTCACAAAGTACTTTCCCTTCTGGAGAAGTTTCTTGCCACCATCCCAGGAGTGCAATGATGATGCAAGACTTTGTGGAATGATGATGCAGATGACATCCTCTCTGGTGTGGTGTTGATGCCATCCTCTCCGTCTCAAGGGGCCTGTGAATCTACTCATCATCTCATAGAATGCTAAACAATTAGGATTACGGATGGGCAACAGATGCCAGACGATAATGACATGCTCACAAACAACTGGTTGTTTACCCGGCCTTTGTCCAGGATCATCTTCAGATCCTGATGGACTTCCCTCATGCCCAGATCTATCAGTGTCACTGTGCTAGACGCAAGGGCAGACTGCATTCGTTCTGATTTAGAACTACAACAACATTCAAGGAAAAAAGTAAGACATGAACCATAATCATTGTCTCACCATTTTTTTAAAACCATTCTCAAATGGGATTTATCCACTTATTTGTCTTATTGCATTTCCATTCATCTTGGGTGTAGCACATTTGGCATGGCAAGATATCTTGGTTATCAGAGAAAAAGGAAATGAAGTACAACTTTTAAATTACGATCATATTTCCACTTATTAGTGAGATTTTTTGGTTCAAACATCATTTTGGCATTTCACTTCTTGCCCTGTGTGAGGAAGTGTTTGATGTCAATGATGTAAAGTGCTTTATATCAAAGCATATTTGAAGGAGTGGCAAGGGGGTAGCCCCCCCCCCCTCCACTCAAACAGATTTGTATTAAAAAAAATAAAGCTCTATACAGTCAGGAAATGATTTGTAATTCAAATGCCAAGCAAACTGTCTATTTCATAACCTTCTTTTAACAACAAACATGCACTTGACTTTAAAAAACACATGCAAGTAGATGCAAAATCATACAACTCAAATAAATAGATGTCACAAAAACTGACATCTAATTCAAGAGTACTTCAGTGTGGCTAAAAATTTTGGCATAGCCACTGAAAACTCTTAAACGAAAAGAAATCAATACGCAAGGTATCTTTTACCATTACCAATGGTTTATTCTTGTTCCTGACTACATACAAGTACATTTGGGTCATGATTGTCCCAACAGAGTTTAGATTAGATATCACATGACACATGACTAAACCAATGAAGATAACGATTATTCCAACCCAAATTGAAAATGTAAATCCACCAAGAGCTTGAATTTGCGAAAATATATGATAAAAGTCTTCTGCCATTCACTTAGACTTTGACGGTCATATCGGTGAAGAGGAGTAAAAGGATAGTGGAATTGAGACGAAAGGTGAAGAGTGGGGTAAGAGGGGGTATTAGGGGAAGAGCAAGTTTGGGGAATAATGGGTACTCTTAAACATCAAGAGGATATCCCATGCCCTACTTCTGATCATGTGATCAAACCAACAAGAGTACTAGATATATACCCAAGGAGCAACCTGGATTACGCTAATCTTGGTCTGGGGCTGAGGGACTTAATATTATATCAGGTTGCTAGCCTAGCTTCACATGCCACTGTCAAACCTTAACTGAAACTGACCTCTTTGCATCGCCAACAGACAAGATCTACCCACCTCATGAGCTGAAGATAAAGTTAAACATGACTGGGGTCGTCTCTCTTCACCCAGCTTTGGGCAAGAGACAAATTAGGAAACAATCCATCCCCATTTGTTCCTCTATCTCTCTCTCTCTCTTTCTCTCTTTCGTTCTCTATCCCTCTCTCTATTTTTTCTTTCTTTCTTCTCTCTCTTTCTATTTCTCCCTCTTTTTTCTCTTCCTCTCTCTCTCTCT
>BEXV01000082.1:585902-599631 GCA_003118195.1 Hemicentrotus pulcherrimus | reverse complement strand
AGAAGTCATTAAGTGAAAGAAATAAACAAGAAAGAAGAACAAATATCAATGTGGTTAGATACAATACTGCATAGGAAATCAGGAAACATGAGTAGAAGTCAGAGGAGGGGAAAAGAATTGTTTTTTCAAAAAAATAAAAAATTAAGGGAATTACCCTTTCAGTGCTGGAATAGTGCAACATTATACATTATAAAAATAGGGGTGAGTATGTGAAAGAAGTGAAGCATAACTTGTTTTTATGACATTTCTCTTTTAATTTTTTTATTACTAAACAGCCTTTCATTGATAAGACAATAACAAAAACTTGAGAATACACATGAATCAGTCATGGCAAACAACATACATACTATATCAAGTGTCTAACAAAATATTCTGAAGACATGTGAGAGAGTATATATGACATGGAATAAAAATGGGAAAACAGGTCAACTATCACATCATAATTTATACGACATACAATCAATCTCTAGAGACGGTCGTCCTGTTCTACTTGAAATCCTCTTTCACTTTCCATATATTCCTTGACTTTTCAAAGCATTCAAGTGACTCTGTAACATTGTTGAAGGTTGAAGAAAAAAATGCTTAATTCTTGTATGAAATGTTATTTTTTATATTTGTTCTACTGAACTCTCCCTCTAACAGGAAAAAAATCCTGATAAAATTCACAAACCACAAAGATATTTATGGTTTTTTGTTTAAGGTGTCACTGTGAAACACCCTCTAACAGTGATTAACAGTAACTTCTCTCAACCATTTTTTAATTTTCCCAACCATTTTTCCTAGAAAATAAGACATAAAACAGGCTATAACAAATCTTTCAACACATAAATGTCTGAAATGGTATATAAAGCCAATTCATTGCTTTGTGATGATTTACATTCACCTAAAATGTAATTAAATTGTAATAATATAGTTTAGAGAATTAAGGAATCGATCAGATCAGTTTTTCCCAATTGTTATTGTTAATAATGGTCCGTTTTCCATCAAACTTTCAGATTATCTTTAATTGGGCCACTCGCGTTACACCTAATGGGTACATTGACACGATAATGTGCCTATATCTTTAGAACTGCTAGGATCTACAAGATACTTTTTTCAAACATGGACAGGGTAGATAGAGAACAACTGAATGAAAGAAAAAGAAAATTGAAGAACAAACATTTTTAGATTCTTGGATTATTGCAACTTTTCTAGAAGAAGGGTTTAAAAAATTAAAAAATGAAATTCTTAAATGTGATACACCGGAGTAAGCCTTGTATTTCAAAATGCAACAATTTCTTACATAGGTAGGATATCTTATAAAAGCACACCCCAATAGTTTATAACCTTAGATCTTAATGACGCCTTTGACGCAACTTGTTCCAAAATATCTCATGTCAAACGTCTTGAAAGATTAAGAAAGAAAAAAAAATGAAATGACAACTACAAGATTTAGAAAACCTAGAAGAGGCAACCTTGATAAACAAGTTTAAAATAACAATTCCATGTCGTGTTCATTAGGGGGAAAGGAAAAACAAATGAAAACATATTCAAGACAAACATATTTCCGAGGTAATATGCTTATCTGAAATCCATTTTAACCTATACTGTTGTGTTATAAATGTAAGAAATCATAAGCCCCATCTATTCCATATTCAATTATACAGGCTTCTGAAGATTTTTTTAAAAAATTCAATCCTTTATTTTCGATTTTGATATCAGTTACACAGATTAATGATATTTTTAGCCATACAGGATTATTTTTTATATGATCAAGATTAAGAAGCCATACTAAAGATATAGAGTTACTGACGATTGGGGAAAACAACATATTGTGACAAACACCCAGGTCTCTACAGGTATGACGCATGTCTTTAAAAAAACCAGATCAAAGGAATAAAATGCAGAAAACTAGTTTGATTGTGGCATTCAAAAAACATGCTGGTAAAACTTGAGAGGACATTTTAGTAGAACTTGATCTCCAAACCTGTGCCACAATTTGTTGACACTTCAAAGTCCCCAAGTGATAAAGAATAAGATCCTGAATGATTTGAACATCACTAAAAAAAAAAAAATCAATTTCCATACTTGTTAATGTGATATGTTCAGTGAAGGAGAGTGCTCTGACGGAAGATGTCATCCTTCCTGATACCCTCTGTCTCCGCTTTATCCTTCAATCCATCCCTTATGGGATCTACCAGCAAAGTCAAGAATATCTCTAGTCTTGAGGACACCAATGAAGAGATAGATGAATTATCCGAGAGGAGTGCCCCCAGTCTGTTTGCACAGTCCTCATTCCTGATATTAGGTCCCTCGTCTGGGGACGTGAGGGGGCCCTGTACGCAGATGTGCCTTCAAAGATGATTTAATAGACATTTTAAGGGCAGTATGGAGAAATGAAAGGTAAGAAGAGAGGGGCTCAGATGCGCTGGAAATATAATCGAGCCCTAGAAACATCCTGGGAACAGTTGTACAGCCCTTGTATCAGGTGGACTCGGGCCTCAATGACATGGACAATGACATATGAAACACAGATGGAGAAATGAGAAAAATTTTCATAGGGGCATGATTGGGAACAAGGGATGGTTGGAATGAAATTATTAAGGTTTATGTGAGGGCAAAACATAAAATGAGAAAAATGAAATATTGTGTAAGTTAGTTCAAAAGAATTATGCGCGCCCTATAACCTGAATTTGTTGAGAACGTATTCTAGATATCTGTGATGGGTTATTTGCAATCCAATTGAATACTCAAGGACATCAGAATGGCTTCATAACAATGTCAAGCCTTTACATAACTAAACTGTTTTATTTTGGCGTTGGGAGGAGGAAGTTTGATATATACAGAAAAGGATGCTGAACCATTTTTAATGGCTTTCTATGTTAAAAGCCATGTTCATGTACTTAGTAGGGCAAAGGGCAATTCAACCCTTACGATAAGTTAATTTGTATGAAAGTAAAACAAAATAAGAAAAAAAAGTTTGAAATAAATCGGAGCAATAGTAAGAAAGTTAGGAATGTTTGAAATATGAGATCATTTATTCTATGTGAATCTCAAATTGGCAGTTTGGTCAGTGGATTGTGGCATAGTCCCGAATTACTCTCCCATTTGTTGTGTACTAAAATGTCTAGCCTCTACCTTCAATATCAACAAATTCATTTCCTTTTCATAGTTGAGAAAACAACTGGTGATTACCGTATTTGCCGGTGATAACGCCGCACCCTTGTGTAGGCCGCACCCCCGATTTTGACCTTTAAAAAAAAATTTTTTTTTTAAATTTTGGACGAAGTCAGGATCAAACCCGGACCCACCAGGCAGATTGGGGATTGAAGCCGGCGCCTTAGACCGCGCGACTATCCTGCACCGATGCCTAGGCTTGCAGTTCTTTAGTGATGTATACATTCAAATGGATTGAAAACGGTGACTTCGCGTGCTGGATGCGTTAAACGGCCCCTTATTTTACTTTTGCAATGCATTGGCACGAACTTTGATCAAGATCTATCGGCAGATGTTGTTTTTGGAAGATTATATGCGTCTTCATGTCAACAATGCAAGGTAAAATTGTCGGTAAGATGTGTGGAAATGTCCTGTTCCATAGTGGTATAGTTATTGTTCCATTCGTAGTCCCATATGTGCACATTTGTGCTGGTTTTGGCTTCATTTTTTATTTTTTTTTACTCTGTTGCCATATACGCCGCACCCCGACTTTTTCATTTTTTCTCTCCCAAAAATACTGCGGCGTTTACACCGGCAAATACGGTAGTTCACTTTATTACAGGAAATAAAACTCTTCCATAATATACAAATATATGTATATTCATATATGAAAGAATTTGCCATTCAATTCAAATGATATTTAATTTTCATTTCATAATTATTTAAACAGTTGACATATTAATGTCTTTGCCTATAAATGTTTAGCTTTCAACAAACTACATAACATTAAAAACTATAAATGAACACACCACAAGAGGGCCATTCGCAAATCGATATGGACCATTCATGTCCTATGTGCTCAAATACAACAAGCAGTGTGTGGGTGGGGTGGAGGAGGGGGTGGGAAAGTCTAAAGCAAAAGGGGGAAAATGTGGCAACACATATTATAGATTATTCTTATTCTGACTGGAAAAGGGGTACTACTTTCTAAATATACCGTCTAAACAAAAATTAGTTGTCAGTAAAAACTAACGGAAATGTGACAGAGAAGGCAAGAGTCCGAGCGTTGTGGAAGGGATCATAATTCAGTTCATAATAAAAAACAACCTTTTTCTTTAAGGTCATGACTAAGTTCGCATCGGGGATATAAAGCATGAATGTATTGAAAGAAAGGAAAGGCTGTGCTACTGACAGAATGTAACCCAAGTCCCTCATAATAAAGGGATTTAAAAATCTGTCAAAATACAGATGCTGCGATTGAATTTGTCAAGAAACAGGTGCACACACATAGCTAGGGCCAAGAGGGGGTAGCCCCTAGCTGAGATCCTTGCACATAATTGAAGATTCTCTAGTCTAGCTTCAAAGCTAAACGCCATAGATAAATGAATTACGTTTGAGCCAGATATGCGACCTTAAAAGTTAGAAAGATGAATTAGATAATAATGCAAGTGTAATACTCAAGCATACATACATTGTATACTGCTAGAGTGTTTTTGTTTGTTCTTCTCTGTTGTTTTGGGTAATAATTTGGGCAATGATCCACTGTGACTATTGCAAAAATACAGCAGTAGGTTCCCTGCATACCAAGCCAATGTATCAGTACTAAGGGACTTGAGGTGAGACTACAATTTGAAGTTCCACTGCATCCAGCAGGTTCAATTGACAAGGTAAATTTCTTGATGAATAGATGAAAACCTTGATGAATTCCAATCTCAATAAGGGGGTTGAACCAATTCATCTTCTTCTTAGAAGGAACAGACCCACTTCTTGAAGAGGATGACTTTGTTATCATCTACTCCAAGATGATATATAAACTTCTAAAGAGATTTGGTCTGAGACTTGGCAGAACATTTCAAGAGCAACCAACTCCTCCTACATATACCTGGAGATAATAACCGATGCCAAGACTTCTTAGTTGATTGAGATGGGACTTACTATAATTGTTGTTCATGGCAAATAATGTCTTCTTTTAATCCTATTATTTGATAAGGTCATTCTCTTTCAATTATTTAAATGCTTCTCAGGTAATCCAGTTTTTCTTTCTTAACAAACTATGGCCTTAGATTAAGCTTTTCATTAATAGAATCTGATCGAATGTTTCAACGGTGGAACAATTTTCAAATTGAATTCTCCTGAACATCTACAGGTCATTGGCACGGAGCCATGAGGTCGAGGCCTCTGCAACATTTGACCTGCTGGCGATCATCTATGTCACAGTGTGCGGGTAATTAGTTCTGGAGGGGACTTTTAGTCCACAATGATTGGATGGCTAATTGGATAATAATAGCACTTGGTTTACTGCATAATGGCTTCGGCACATGGCTAATGTTGAAAGTGTGACAGCTGACTTGAAGGCTTGAGGAAGGGGGGGGGCACGTTCCTACAGAGAATAGAAATGAGTAATACTCTATCAACAACCCCAGAAACCATTCCACTTACTTGTATATCTACATTAACACTTTCAGGTATATATGCATTTAAACTGTCATCAACTCTACAAGGTTCCATCAAAAACATTAACAGCAATACAATGAGAAGTCTAAAGCATCACTCAACGTTTTAGTACGGAGCAGTTGAATACAAACAGATAATAAATAATTTTAAAAATAATAAATTACATCTATAAAGCGCTTAATACAATGATTCTAAGCGCTTAACAAGGTACAACATAAAATACACATACAGCAATACAATACATGTATTGTGAAATAATCATGAATGGGGAATATGCAAATAAATACAAATCAAATATATCTGTATTATCTGTACTCTTATAAATGATTATAAGAGAGAATGCCTCATAATTAGCTACGTACCTTGCTTTTGTTTCTGAAAAGTGGAGAAATAACAAAATAACAGGGTGAAGAACATTTATAATATTATATGCCACATAGCCTTTTTCCAAAGTTGTAACACCTTCTATAATCTGTATCTTAAAGCGTAGGAACAGTTCCTAGATCCTAAAGCTGAACATGATGTTTTTTTCCTTCAGATCGGCCTTGCTATCTCTGTACATTGTACATGGTCTTTATCATCAACTTCAATGCTTCAGGCACGCAATGACAATACAGAAAAGTTGAAGGACAAAGAAATGAAAGCTGTTTTGAACTCATTCCACATAAAGAGATGAGGAGAATAGAACAAAAGAGTTAAGATGTATTGATAGGCTTTATCCTTTGACAAAATTAGGAAAGACAAAAAATTGCCCTGTTGGATAAAAACTGCCTATGCAGTAATGTATTTGACTTGGAGCAGATGTTTTCAAGATCTTTAGGAACTAAGTATCTTGACAGTTTCACCATATCAATCTCCTGATGCAATTAGCTGAGTTCATGCATTATACATGCTGCAATTACAAGATACCTCTCTGTATCATTTCAAATGAAATAGAAAACCAGTTACTTTAATCTGCGTTGTTGTAGAGTATTTAGAGCGGCTTACTGTACTCTCAACCAGGTATGCCAAGCCCCCCTTAGGAGAATCTGTTAGACCGCTAAGATGTGATTTATTCCTCGTCACCTCAACCTTCAGCTATCCCATCATTCCCTTACAGCCTCACTCTAGCATTGCCAACCCCCAGGCAGATGGCAAGTCACTTGCCGTTGCTCATCAAATTGGCAATGATTTTGATTACCTCAAACTGGCAATGATTTCTGATTGCCTCGCACACCTGCCAAATAATTTTTCTCCCGACTCCTTCAGCCCTAACTCGCCCAAGACTGATTCATTGATTGGTTTGCCATCGGTATCAGCTTTGAACCACTTCTTCTTTCCATCCAACAAAGTCTTCTAGATTTAAAAACATATGTACCTACCTGCATGGTCCCCATTCACATTACAATCAACTGTCTCTTACATGTAAATTTTGAGCAAACATAGTCTTCTAGAAATACCTAAACAACAAATATTGTTAACAATGGTCCTGACTGCAGAGAAGATAGTGTGCATGAGTGCTTCATATCTCATACCACATTTGACATACAAAGGACAATGGGAATATCTCTGAAACAGTCTTGTCTATTGACATACAATCTTTGCAGAAATGTACATGTTGTATTTAAGATGAAGAAAACACAATGCCTGCAATTATACTGCATTTGGTCCAATGACAAAGGGTACATTCCTGTGGATTTTCATTCATAGTACAGTGGAAGTTTGTTTTCTAAAAACTAACTTGTCCCTTTAAGATTAAAGTTATTCATTTGGCCCCTTTGATTTGAAGTAACTCAGGCAGGAATCTGCAATGCAAGATTTTTTCGATAGCAAGGACTCTTGGATAAGAAAAAGGAGAAAAAACATGCCATTGTTGAACTTCTCACAGGCATGTAAGTGTCACTAACAAGTGACATCTCAGAGCTACTTCATACCATTTTAAGGTTTCTGCAGAGTGTTAAAAGATGGAAACTAGTCTACCTCCCCAAGGAGCTGACATTTATGCAGGCACAAACCAATTTTGATATTCTCTTCACCTAACATAATATGAAGAGTCATCGCCAATATTCAGTCAGAGTCTGACAATTTTCAGTCCACGCAGAGGTTATGTTCGGGTCATTGTTAAAAAAGAATGAAATTCTAGAACTTGAGAATTTGTTACACTCTTACAATAGCAAATATGCATTACATGTACAGTCAAAAACAAAGATATAGGTAAAAGATAGAATTAGGACTATATTATCAACATTTAATGATATTCCTTGATTTTTGTCAAGTAGATCATTGAAACAGCTTTAGAAATGAGCCTGTTAAATAACAAAGATAATGTTTCATTCCTTGATACATGTACCTTAATCCTTCAACTATCCCATATCACTCCCTAATTAACTAATCAACTGTAACACTTGGAAATGGTATCTAACGTACATAGAAATAAATTTCCTTATCCAAATACAAGCAAGCTACTGAATCGGACATACATGTAACATACATAACTTGGCAAGACTTTTACAAAGTCTATCCCAAAAGATCCAATCAATAACAAAAAATGACAGTTACAGGGAAATGGCTTCACATTTGCCAGTCCTGATCAATCCAGTCAAGTGCACCATTCTGTTTTGCTGTAGGTGACAGAAATCATGATATAAACCAGTTAAAGAGGATTTCCTGCTGTCATGCTATCAGTATTCCCTTCATACATCCAGACCTCTTGAGATAGAACCCAAACTTTTCAATTAAGAAAGATCTCCTAATCCTCTTGAAGGCACAGAGGATGTTTCCTAGATTTGAAGGGCCAGCCAGGACAAAGGTACCAATATCTCAATAAAGATAGCATTGGACTACAGGACCACACACAGTCACATTAATTGTTCAATATTAAAAAGCAAAAAGATTGTTTGAGACTGTAGATGAGGAACCAGTGAATCTGCTTTCTTCGCATCCCTGGATAGTCGCTCATTTGCCACACAGGCAATACTGCATAAACCAATAGGCACCGATTGATGGAAGGATTGCTTTGTGCAATAAAATGGCTACTTGCAAAATGACATTTCAGGTCTTGATTAGCTCCATGACATCCCTCTTAAAACTTTCACTCTCTCTCCTACCAAAAAAAATGTATTTAAAAAAAACATTTAGGATTAAAATATCTACTCCTTTTAATCCAATAATCTTGGATAAATATCTATGGAAAGCGCAAGTACTACCAAAATAAATGCATATCCAATGTGTTAAAAAACATATATGTTTGTGTACTTTGTGATTATATTCATATGTTAAAACGATGTGAAATATTCATGAGCTCGAGTGATAAGTGACTTGTTGGAAATATTTTCCTAATTTCAAGACACCGCATCATCCTATCTCATGTCCTTATGGAAGAACTGGCACTGAGCAGGGACTAATTTATTGTAAATGTCCAACAACATGAACCTTCATTTCACATGTCCATCATCATCTGTAGCAGTACCTAACCCCTTAATCAGAGCCAATCTCCCCTGTCTACACCTAAAGCTCTCTATAGGATCAATTATTTCTATCAAATCCTAATTAATTACCCATACAGCTCTTTTGGTTTTCATTGAGGCCCTTCTTATTGCATCTACCTCTAAAAAGTAACCTCTTACTCAATTGTCTCCCCCAACATTCCCCTAGAAGGGATTTGGCAGCTTCCACACTCCTGTTCTTTGTCATCTTCATGTTCCCTCACCCAGAACAAGGGCATAACAGGGGTGTTTACACTACTCAAATGCTAACAGATACTATTTGGTTAAGATGATTTTGGAAATCATCTTACCTCAGGCACAAAACTTTGGAAAACTTCCGTGCTCTAGAGAAGTAAGATGTTGAAAGTACCTTCTTCATTAAAATGTTTCACAAACCACAGGATGGCTAATGAAGAAAAGCATCTAGCAGAACATGAATTGAAGTGACTTGAAAGCTTTGAGAAATTTGAACACGACTTATTGTTTAAAGTCTAAATGAGCATCCAAATAAAAACTACAAGTACTACATGCAAGAATTAAACTTACAGCTTTTAAGGATAAAATTGTGTTTAAAGGGTATCCATTAAAAAATGTCCCTCTTTTTTATTTGTATATATGATGCTTTTAAAACTCCTTCTTACGCATGATTGACTGGACTATATTTCCTTCTCTTTTTAATAACAGATATCATCTCTATTTTGAAGGTATTTAAGTGTTATACATGTTAGCATACTGTTTTATAGCTTTATGCACCAATGGAAATCATTTTTATGTTTTTTTAGATAGACATATTAAAAATTTCAAATTCAAATTACTTTTTCAGCAAACTTGGAAAAGTGAAAACGCATCTGATCATTGATAATACAAATTACGAAATGAAAACAGGTTGAGGGTAGCTGCAGATGAAGGCTTACTCTGACAGAATGTCACTGACTATCATAAATCAGAGAGCATGATGGGAAACAGACATCAAACGAAAAACCTCTAGAGTTGATAGGCCTGTCTTCACTATCTTGAGATTGCCAAATATCCAGCTATTTGAACTATCCCGATTGCAAACTATCCAGCTAATTTGCGTCTTTATCAGACCGAAGTAGCAAATACCATATTTGCCGGCGATAACGCCCCACCCTCGTATAGGCCGCACCCCCGATTTTGACCTTTAAAAAAAGAACAACAAAAAAGAACAAAAACAAAAAAAATTTTGGATGAAGCCGGGAGTCGAAATCTTGCCGACACAGGTAGATTGGGAGCCGAAACCAGCGCCTTAGACCGCGCGGCCATCCTGCACTGATACCTAAGCCAGCAGTTTTTTGTGATGTATACATCGAAATGGATTGAAAATGGCGACTTCGCATGCTGGATGCGTTAAACGGCCCCTTCTTTTACTTTTGCAATGCATTGGCACAAACTTTTGATCAAGATCTATTGGCAGATGTTGTTTTTGGAAGATTATTTGCGTCTTCATGTCAACAATGCAAGGTAAAATTGTCGGTAAGATGTGTGGAAATGTCCCGTTTTATAGTGGTGTAGTTATTGTACCATTCGTAGTCCCATATGTGCAAATTTGTGCTGGTTTTGACCTGATTTTTTTTTTTTTTTTCTTTACTGTCGCCGTATATACGCCGCACCCCATCTTTTTTATTTTTTCTCTCCCGAAAATACTGCAGCGTTTACGCCGGCAAAGACGGTAGCGGGATATTTGGTCGGGATTGTCATCCATATTGGGATAGTTTGCAAAATATCCCAGTAATTGGGAAAATATCCAGCTATTTGTCCTGTGCGTCTTCGCCAGACCAAAGACTCGCACTATGCGCTAACGCTGAGCAAAATATCTCAAGCCAATTTCTCAAAGTCGAGTTTCAAGTTTCGAGGTCGAATCTCGAGCTGATGAAGTTGCAATTTGTAACTTCTGGATTATTTCCCAAATCATAAATAGCACGCTATTTGGCAATCTTGAGATGATGAGGACGTGCCTAGTCTTCAAGGATGTCTAATCACACTCCTAGTTTACTATTGAAATATTTCAAGAGATTTGAGTCCTGATACCACTAGTTGGTGTCACATCCTTTGGTTACGTTTGTTGGTAGAATAATAACAAATTTTCAGGTTTTGTGATAAATAAAGAGTGAAGAATGTCCAAATAACCTAAAAAGAATTCTGTTATTTTCATCTTGACATCTATAGGACAGGATGGTTACACATCAGAAGAGATTGCATTATTGTTACCCTGGTAAATCCTGATCTCTAGCTCACCAATCATTCATCAGCTCTCGATGATATCATCTTTCTCTTTCTCCTCCCTTCCTACTCACAGAATGACTCTTTCAACCATTTTTATTCTTCAACTTAATCCTACACAAATGATTTTAAAGAAGAGGGTCCACAGGGTTATTTCTTTCATCAATGCAAATTTAACTGTAAATATTCTTGCAATGTTCTTTTTATGTTTATTCTCTCCTCATTCAAAAGATATCATATATAATAAAGAGGAAAGGAATTTACAAAACCTTTAACAACAAAATTAAATATAAGTTTCTAATGTACAATGTAGCAGTCAAAGATAGTTAGGGTGTAGATTGCAAAGGTGAATTAGTCACTAAATTGAAGAGCTAATGGGATCATGTTTAAATCCCTGCTGAAAATGGGCAAAATGTTATTCCACAATTGCCACTCTCAACCTAGGAGGTATAGATAGGTAACTCGTGGAGAGAAATTACTTGAAGGCTAAAGTGATTTATCAGGGTTGCTCATGGTAAAATTACACTGCCACTCAGAATAGTTCACTTGATAGATAGTGAAAATATAAGGGCTTTTCTTCTTTTCATTGTATTCATTCAGGTGGGGTAGCTATAAATAAGAAATGATTGATAAGATACTTTTTGTAACATCTTAAGTGATTTACTGGTCAGGTTCAGGCAAACAAGGGGGATGTGCCTCAGTCACACTTCATCCCAAGTTCAGTGGAGAGCTTTAGATCAGTCATCAGCCTTCTAACTCTTCCTCCATACCCCAGCTAATGATTAAAACAACATTCAGAGAGGGGAAGCTCCCCTAGGGTAACCTGAAGATTATGATTCATAAATTAACTCATGAGAACAAACATAGCACTGCATGCACGCCATTAACCATCTAAAATAAATCCCGGCCGTCAGATATTCATCAACAAATCATATTTGTAGCGACACTAGATTGACAGGGTTTGTGCAAAAAAGAGTGTGAGTTCGAGGTGGAGTACATGTCGAGAAAGATAGAGAGAGAGAGAGAGAGAGAGAGGGGGGAGGGGGCATATGGCTTTAATGATGAACAGAGAAAGATTAAATAGGGCAGTGGTTACAGTAAGCTCCTTTTGCACAGAGCATGAAATATGAAATTTGAAACATCTGGCTCTGATTTCCACATAAAATGTATTTATCTTCTCCAGCATCTGTATTCTATTGCGGCTTTACCGACAACTTCAAGATAATGCCAGCTCATTCTCTGAGGAGTAGCACATGCCAGCCAGCACTGCTTCACGCTTAATCCTTGGCCTTGATTATAATCACTTATACATCATGCTGAATGAAGACACACTCTTTTATTAAATAAAATATGTCAATTTTCATAAATGCGGGAGGAAGAGAGAAATCCATTTAGTTCAAATCGCAAATTAGGACCATCTTTAGAGGAGATTGCTCTACAAATTACCATGTGTTTGTTAAATTTCATTAAGGTTGTTGAGCAAAATATACGGTATCCTCTACACCCCATCCCAGGAGTATGCTGCGTGTCAAAAATCTGCACCGTCATTTTGGAAACAAGCCCTAGGACAGAATCAAAAACATATGGATCTACTTCAATCTTTGGGAGGCTAATTAGGATTCAAAACGACAAGTTCGTTTAAACAAATGTTGGAATGGAAATGACATCATGGGTAAATGTTTTCTCTCGTCTCCCCCATGTTGGCTATCTTCCATGCGCAGCTCATGACTGAGGACTGCTGGGAATGATATAATCTCAGGATCAGTACTCCAGAGATGGACCTAAGAGGCACCACAGCTGTGAAACTGCCAGGTATGAAACCTGCACACAACCTTATCTCTACAATAATTCAATCAGCCATCCGTTTCCTCAAATGTTTCCAGGCTCGGCGTGATAACTGATGAGGAAATTAAGTTTATACACGCTCCCCTAACTGAGTTCCTTAACACTGAGAAAAAACATCAACACTTGTACAACTCTCTCTTTTAAAAATTTATTCACACAAAAAATAATAAAAAGGATCTATTATTTCTTTTGTCATATTCATTTCCTGGTAGTCTGTAGCTGTTCATACATATATGTGTTGCATGATTAACTACACATCAGGGATAAAACATACCTCAGTAAGGATTGTTATGATTTCCATAGAAAAGATGCAACCCAAGAGCTGCTTACAATATTTCAGACTTCACTCTTTGCAACTGTAAAGTTTTAATTGAGAATATCAATCAATGCATACTTGCATCTTCATAAATGTGGGAGGCTCTCAGATAGACACTTTAACATTCCCCCTTTTGAAGATTTGTACCAATACAGCAATGCAACATATCATTTGACCCCCAAATAGTTCTCTATAGCCCTCTCTCTTCCATCATTTACATCATCACTCCTCAGCTCCTACAGTAGGTGCTCTTCTTCATCTATCTCTATCAATA
>BEXV01000082.1:563722-577117 GCA_003118195.1 Hemicentrotus pulcherrimus | reverse complement strand
AAAACCCCCCCCCCCCCCCCCCCCCACTCTTTCTCTTTCTCTTTCTCTCTCCCTCTATCTCATTCTCTCTCCCTCTATCTCTCTCTCTCTCTCTCCCTTTCTTACTTACCCTCTACCTCTATATCTCCCTTTACCCAACCTCTTATTTTTTTCTATATTCCCCTCTCCCTTCCTCTACCCATCAACCCCTTCTCTCTCTCTCTCTCTCTCTCTCTCTCTCTCTCTCTCCCGCCCTTTAATTTGTGTTCACATTTTTCATTGTAATATAAAACACCTAATTTTCTCTTTTCCTAAACCTGCACAGTGTTGCAAACTTCTTTCCTTTTCAAAACATTATAAACAATCAGGAAAGGAGAGAGCACCTTAACATCACAAAAACACATTAGAACATTCTTCAAGGCTCAAATTCAAGGTCATTCAATACATTCACTCATCCCATTACATTTTCCTTTCCTCTCAAGTGAAATAACATTCATCTTTTAATAACACATATCAATTCTCCAGATGTGATGATCCTTAATTTTGTTTTTAACTCAAAAAATATCTATACAAAGAACTAAAATTTTGGTTTGGTTCATGAAGAGCGGAGAATTCAAGAAAGATTGGCAGAAAACATAAAGGAGGCCAAAGTTGGGACAAAATAGAAGATAGATAAAAGAAAGATGAGTTCTCTTTCAGTTGCCCACCCAAACCCTGTTCAAAGCAGTTTGCCAAATTTTGAGCTGAAAGCTAGCCAGGGTGTGCACCTGTTGGCGTGTGTCTCCATGACGATTGAGTTACACTGATTTGGGAGATCAGGGTTGAAACTAAGACACAGCTGATTCAATACTAGTATGCAAGAAGGCAGAAAGGCTTCATTCAAAGATTTCAAATGTGATCAAAAGAACAAATATATGGTCAGTGAGATCTATTAAGTTCAACGCAAGACTCTTGCAAAATGGTTAAACTTTCCGAAGAAAATCATGGAAGAAACATGAAAGAGTCTTCTTGTAGTAGTAGAAGTAGAAGTAGTAGTAGTAGTAGTAGTAGTAGCATTAGTAGTATCAGCAGCAGCATTAGTAGCAGTAGCAAAAGTGGCAAAAATAATACTAATAGTAACACTAGTAGAAGTGCTAATTATCAACGCTGTATCATTGAAGCCTTCATCTTTGTAGAAGTGTAGGTAGCTAAGTAGTTGACATAGCAGCAGAAATGGTATAAATGCAAGCAATAGTGATACCAGCAATTATGAAATATTTTGTATCTGGGCACTGCTATTTTAAGTGATATCTAAAATAGCAATTACTTTTTTCCGAGCATACAACACCTCACTTAAAATATAAACTTCAATTTCCATCTTTGAAAACAGCCGAGGTTCAATAATCTCCTCAGATTTTTCACTTTATTTTTTATTGTTCAAGACTTTATTAATGTCACACCATAACCACAAAATGCTCTGAAGCAGAAGAAGATGCGGTATTAAGCAGACGGATTTCCATTCGGTTTTAAGCTAGCCTATAATCTAGGTGGAGTGCCGAGCTTTTTTTCTTTGCTGCTGGACTAACCTTAAGCAGAACGTCTGATACGGCGAGACTACGAACAGTGGGCCGCGAAGCGGCTCACCGCCTATACTCACTGGTCTAGCTATTAGGTTTTTTTCGTAACGAAAAACTGCCACGAATTCATGGTCGATAATAAAAAAACAACGACTAAAGCTTGACCAGTGAGTATAGGCGGTGAGCCGCTTCGCGGCCTACTGTTCATAGTCTCGCCGTTTCAGACGTTCTGCTTAAGGTTAGTCTAGCAGCAAAGAAAAAAAGCTCGGCACTCCGCCTAGATTATAGGTTAGTTTTAAGCAGGAAATTAGATGTATAGTGACCTATACCGGTATGTAGATTCCTTGGATCTCTATAGAGTGGTGAAGTGTGACGTCATCAAAACATTACGAGCCAGAGCAATATAACATCGAGTTCCTATAGGAAATCTATTTATTCAGATGGTCATATCTCATCCAATACCGGTACTGAACATATTCAATTGGTTTTCGAGATTTGGACTTCATTTTTTATGCTCTTTCGGAAAATGAAGAAAAGGTTGAGAAATTCCAAAAATAGATATATCAGAGGCAGCTACTCACACTCTAGAAAAAGAGATTCCCAATACAGTTTTAATCATACTTTTCACCCACATGGAATGTAAAATAAATTTGCTAACATCAAGACTGTAGGTATTTGATTAACAAAAGTATATACAGTAACTCTGGTATTCACAGAAAAGGGAAATGAGTTATGTACACTGTAATATCATCATTATCAGTGTATTTCGCATCATGATAATATCCCACTTATTACATTTTTTTTCACACACATATATTTTAATAACCTGATCACAGTAAGAAAGAAAAAAAAGTATATTCTAAATTCATTGCTCTTTGGGTGGACCGGTGGACAGCACCCTCTCTCTCTCTATCCCCCTCTCCTTCTTTTTCCTTAAATCTCACCTTCCTCAATTTGAATCTCTTTCTTATAACTCCATGTCTCTCTCGAGATCTCTATCTGTATTCAATCTGTCTTTTTATCTCTCTTATTTCATTTTCTTTCTATCCCACTCCACCTCTCATTTTTTTTTCCAAGATCTGTTCACGTTGATTTGTTTAAAATATCACTTATCCTGCTTCCTAATCTCACTTTCTTCCTTTTTATTTCCCTTTCTCAGGAGTATCGTTTGGGGTTTCTGCAATTATCTCTATTTCTTTCCCTTTTCCTACCTGTATCTCCCGCTTACTCTGAGGTGTTTGTGACAGGTATTGACTGCATTGCACCAACAGGACACTGAGTGACACTAGCCGCTCGATCTGCATTACCCACAATCCATTCATTGATTTCTCTGTCTACTGATACGCCCTCTCTGGTTAATCCTTTATCGTCACCATGATTACGTTGGTACAGATAAGATTCAACCATCCTCATACAGATTACGAGTATAATTGTAATATGTGGAATCCAATCTAACTAAATTCTTGTAAAAATAGTAAAAAGGTTACTTTCCTTCTGATCTCATATAAAAAAGGGGAAATTCGAATTTATACTTTTTAATACTGGTAAATGTTATTGCTGGCACCTTCACTGTTTGTTAAAATAGTACACTCTGAATATTGAACGGGGAATTTGGATAAGTTTAGAGATGGGCCTTCTGGTTTAAAGTTATGAAGTCAACTAATGTAATACTTGACTACAGGACAATTTTTTCCATAGCATGTATTGTTCAATCCATTATTCAGCCATCATTGTTAATTCTATGTGATAGCATATATGTAATGAAGGCATCAGGTTGCTTCTCAAACATGAGACATTCAGATATTCATACAATTAATCAAATGTCACACTAAAACCATCTGATCACATGGCACAGATGTAAAAAAGTTGAATAATGGCAACAAAGCCCTCATAATTTACCTATTTCTGACCATATCTGTGTAAAAAGATATCCGGTAAAAAGATAGTAACTTCTTACAGCTGTATTCATGTAGTCAATTAGAGGAAGGATGACACACATTTCATACAGATGATGAAACTATAGGGTAAAGTATAACAGATACAACAATTTCTATAATCTGCCAAGGGTTATGAGACAGTCCATCACATTCTTAAACCCATTGAAAATAATCATATTTTAGTATACATTTTCCAAAGACCCCAACCTGATTTATATTGGGCTTTATATTAATAATAATAATAATAATAATAATAGCCTAATAGTCCACTTCAAATTTTATTAAACCGAAATGGAAATTCTTTTTGCCCATTTGATCGTGAGCCCGGCAGCCACTGAGCAGCGCCAGATCGACGTTGCTCTATCCCTTATTGTTGAACGCCAAACAAGGCAGCAACAACTCCCATCTTTTAACGTCTTTTGGTATGACGCGGCCGGGGTTCGAACCCACGACCTCCCGGTTGTGAGGCGGACGCTCTACTGACTGAGCCAACACTCCGGTTATTCTACACCTATGCTCAACAAGTGCAACTTTTAATATGGATTATGTTCAGTGCATTTAATCAATGACTTTGGCTGATATCTTTTGCCAAAAAAATTACTTACAAAAACTGAATTTCTTGACAATGGAATGAAAAGAACATTTGAAAAAAATAAGAACATTAGAATGTGTTCACATCATGCAAGAATATAGAGATTTGTGAATAAAGGCTGGGACAGTGAGCATTGAAGAATGAAAAGAAAAAGATGATCCAGTGGCTTATTCAATACACTTGAAAAAGGTTGAGTTTGAATCACTTCCTGAAACGTATTTATCTTAGCCAAAGGCCAAAGCACTTCATCTATGGTTGGCTTTCCTTTTTTTACCCAGGTAAAATTGATGGATACCTCGCAGAGAGGAGTCCCTTGATTGCTTAGGAGCACTGCAATGGCAGCCTACCCCGTAAACAGAGCCAGGATGTGTTAGACATGCCTCATTTATAAACAAAATTTAAAAAGCAATGTACCAAGGCCATGCCACACAAGATAATGGAGAGACGTGTAAGGAAGAGACACATTATGATAGTTGATTTTCAAGATTTAAATTGTTCTTGTTCCATCATGCACAATTGCTCATTCACTGATCAGGAGAAAAATAACATATTCCAATGCCTGTACCAGACTCAGGGCCAATTTCAAAAACTTTAGTTAGAAATAGTTTTATTGTATTACATAAAGCTTGGCAAGAGATGACAGAGATATGATGCATGTTTGAGGGCACAAATGTTGTGCACCTGCTTCAAGCCTCACTGAACAGTTGTTGCCTACGTGACCACATGCTCACCACAACTGCTAGTGACAGCAGACAAACCAACTCACCTTACCTTGCCCGTTTCCTCTCTTTTTATCCAAAAAATCTTTGTAGAAACAATGGAAATAGGAGGTATGACTGGAAGTCATGTGATCCATCTTACAATGAAGAGGGGTTCTAAACTCTACCCTTTAAAAGGCTGGAGGCTAAAGACATGGGGGATTTCAGTAACAGATTACTTGCCTTTAAGTGAGTCTTCTTAATGATAGAAATATGTTCATACGATGAACTACAAAATGACTTCAAATATTGATTTCATTACTTGGCAACATGAGGACAATGCCCAGCCGTTATTCATACCATCCCTCTTAGTTTCTAACCGTCCTTATCAAGACAAAATCAAAGTTTGATATCACACCCATTTCCTATCAACCTGGCTTTCGATACACATCTTGGTCCATGTGAAGCTTTGATATCTGCTTGGGCTGACATTGATCATGCAACGGAAGAACATACATGTGGGACCAGGCTAGGAGTGTCAAGACTTTCGTTACACAAATGATGCACATGGGACTAAGAGATGAGTGCAACCAACTTTCGTTACATCAGCTCATCCATAGATTACACCTGGGACTTCTAGAGGAGTGGCAAAGTGTCTCTAAACTTATATAAGTGCTAAGTCACGTTCACAAAAAAGTGGAAAAACTATTTACATTTGTGCTGCATTCTTTGCTTTCCTGGACCCTTATTTCCCTTCCCTTGGGAACGGGAAATCATAGTCTTCCTGTGTCCCTCCAGGGATACCCCCTCTCAGGCAGTCCCTTTTGGATCAATCTCATCTGTCTCTTTAAGTGGAAATCACAGTCCCATGGCGATTCCCATTTTTACGGTCTCATCTCCGTAACATCTGCGATGGCTTAAGACACTCCTTGTTGTGTTTTTAATGTAATCATAGGTGCATACAGGCCATCCTTGACGTCAATTGATGTTTTTCCTTTCTTTCTCCATCCACATTTCTCCTCAAAGAAACAATGATAGAGGACTGATTTAAGTTCATACTTACTGATGGCATAGTTGATCCTTTCTTTCCTCTTTTCAATACATATAGATTTCTTCATGATAGTTTCCTTTGTTCTAGGTATCTCAGTTCGAGAAACAAATAATGAACAGAAAGCCACAAGCTTGATATCATCTTTTAATAGATACGAGCAAGTTCACTCAAGGACAATCTTGATATAAAGCTGATGAACTTATATCTAGCATATCTACCAAAGGTCTGTAATCAAGTAGGACATCTGTATATAAAGCTGATGAACTTATATCTAGCATATCTACCAAAGGTCTGTAATCAAGTAGGACATCTGTATATAAAGTTGTGTCTTTATCTAACAACAATCAGTTTTCATTACAGCTACTAGCTGTCCAAAAGCTTAGAATATGCTTACCTATATTTCATTTGCAAGTGGATGCACTCCTTAACTTAAAAAGCAATATTGAAAACTCTTGTTTAACTTGTTACAGAAGATGATTCTTGCAGCCTAAGAATAATAAAAGCACAGGCAGATTATCGTTAGAATTAGAAGACATAATGCAAAGGTGTCTACTTCAGACTTTCAATGTCCTATATACTATAATCAAAGTTGGGCAAATGCCTAATATTAATAGTAAGACATAATATTGCTAGCAAGAAAATAATCTGCTCTCTCCCAAATCAGAGCAGTAAAGCATGATAACAATAATGTAAATGATTTTAATTCTTGAGCTGCATGTTTGAAGATGCTTTATGACAACCCAATGTGATACAAAATAAGATATATATAATATATGTATCTGTAAAGCGTTTTGAGAGGGCCTTCAGTCCTGAAAAGTGCTATATAAGAACTAGCTATTATTATTATTCTATTATTCTACTACTTGAAATCAAGATTAGTAGGATCATCTAATATGGTTGTGATGCCATTTTGTTACAAATTAGATTGGATGTCTTTAAGCAGGAGTATGCACCTGTATTCTGTTAGGAAGCCTGTCTCAATGAATTAAATCAGTCCTTAGCAAACAGGAACTGAGATCTTCAACCCACGTACTTACACCTGCAGGTGCTTCTTGTAGTCTCAACTCAAGAAAACATCTACTTATAATATCAGAAGAGGTTATCTTTTATTTTACTCTATATGAAAGCAGGGACAACTAAATATTCCCACAACACCAGTGACCAATCTCTATCTTACAAACAAAACATCTTCATTAGGCATACCATGAATGCATTACCGGTACTTTCAATTTAAGATTAACTTAAATCTATTTCACTGAAACCCAAAACGTAGAAAAAATTAAGAGAAAGATAGAGACAGAAAGAGAAAAACATGTTTTCTCATTGTGTCACATGTGTTTAGCAGGATGTGGGTCACTTCTCTAGTTTGGCTTCATTAATTGATCTGGCACAAAGAGGAGGATAATCATAAATTGTGTTTCTTTCAGAATTTGTGATGTACAAATGTTATCATTTAAATATGTTATTAATATCATTTTAGGAACCATAAATAATATTTATTTTACTATGTCATGTATCTTAATTTTATTTGCTTTGTTAGAATAAAATCCTATTCCGAAATATGGGGCATCAGGACACACCTCTACTCTGTATTATGCCCATAATAGAAAGAAAAACATGTTACTCCTTTACCACAGAAAATTCCAACATCAAGAGAAAAGCACTCATTTCTTGTTCATAATTTATTTATTTTTTGCATTGTAAATGTGTAATGATCTAATGTTATGCTTTATGTGACATTTGAAAGAAAGCCAAATAACTATCTCATCTTATCTTATCTTATCTTCCATTATTAATTTTTTTCCCTAGGCAAACAATCAGAAATCAGCTATAAAGAAAGAAATACCCTACTCTATATGAAGGAATACTTATTCCCAAAAATAGAAAAAAACACATATGGCATACATCTTTACCACAGAAAAATTCCAACAAAAGAGAAAAGGCATCTCTTTCTTATACTTCTCTTTTTATATTTTCCTCTGGCAAACTATCAGAAATCAGCTAAAAAGAAAGAAATACAAGCCCCCTCCTTGCCTGCATTACTCAACGACAGACACTCAGACAGCTGTACCAAGACTGTCTGATTTGGTTTAGCCTTTATGTCAGACGACAAGTGATAAGTGGGGACTCCGGCTCGTCAAAAGGGTTTCCATGTGAATTGGTCATGTGACTCACACATGGCGTTGTTCCCCTAACAAGGCGTGGCATTATGGACAGGGGAGGGTTCAGGGAAGATGATTTTCCAACCATGCTGAAAATAAAAACAACAACCACTATTTTTTTTTCTCCAGTACTTCCCAAATTGCATTGGTTGCCGGAGACATACTGCATTATGTACAAAATCTTAGTTTTAACTTATAAATGCATTCATAAACTGGCACCAATTTACATGTACCGTATATGCAAGAACTAATCCAGGAATACAAACCCTCGCACAATTTACTGTCATCTTCACAATTTAACCTCATGTCTACTTCTGTGTCAACTTTTTCTTATGGTAAACACTCTTTTTGCAAAGCTTCTGCTGAACTTTGGACTGTTAACTGTTAAAAACTGTCAAACTGTTAACCTATTCAAAACTATTCTTAAGATACCAGTACATAAATTCAAAATTGCTTTCGATGATTAATTAACTCTGTTCGCTTTGATGTGTATTCTATATAAGAATTGTAATTTTAGGTTTATTTGCACTTTCTTGTTTTGTTTAATATGTAATTGTTTATCACTTTATCAGTCTATTTTGTTTGTTATAGCGCTTAGAAACTTTGGTGGTAAGCGCTTTATAGGTAACGTTTTTATTATTATTATTATTGAACTCCCAAGTTCCTTGTACCCTTTTCCACTTATTAACATGTCCTGTGAGTGTGTGCATCCCTGATGTAATATGGCCATGTGCCTCTCCTCATTATTTGTGAGAGTGTGAATATCACTGCTTCTTTGAACTGTACCATACTGCATTTCCCTTTACCTTGGTTTTCATCCCTGACTGAAGACAATATTAAAAAGTTGAACTGAAACTTAAGAAATACAAATGTACAAAATTAAGGCCCGGTCACACAGAGAGGACGCATGGGGAACGCACGGCCAGCGCATGGGAAATTTGCAAGTTTGGCCAGTGGGTTGTCGTGCACGCAACTTTTGACACCAAATGCATAGCGTGTTGCTAGCGCACTGAGCGCATACAGGGCGCATACAGTACGCATACAGTACTCATACAGACCGTACCCAGAGCGCACATGATAACAACTTCCACGAATGCACAGCGTGTTGCTAGCACGCTGGACGAATGGTCCACGTATGCACTGCGTTCTACGACGCACGGCCAGCGCATTGGAAATCGGAAAAGGCCGTGTGCCTAACTTTTGTCATGATTTTGGAAAAGCTAGCGAGCTGACACAAAATGCACAGCGTGTAGATAGCGCGCTGTGCGTATACAGGGCGTGTGCCCTGCGTATGTTTGGCGCTGGCCTAGCGCGCTCAACGCACGTCTGGCATGCATTTTGCGTGTACATTCATGCGTCGAGCTCCGCGCACACTTTTGAGCATGCTCATAAATCCCGACGCACACAGCGAATGAAGACGAATGCATAGCGCTGGTCCAGCGTTGGTCCAGCGCGCTCGACAAACGAGTAACGAGTGATGACGCACTCCTAGCGAACGACAACGCACTGGCCAAAATTGGAAATTTTCCATGCGCTGGCCGTGTGTCCCGCATGCGTCCCCTCTGTGTGACCGGGCCTTTAAGCCACCCTTACTGAGAAAAACATAAAAAGTTGAAGTTTAAACTGAAAAGCTACAAAGGTACAAAGTTAAGCCATCCTTACTCAAGAAAACATAAAAAGTTGAAGTTGAAACTGAAAAACTACAAAGGTATACAGTTAAGCCATCCTAACTGAAGAAAACAAGATAAGCTGACGTTCAAACTGAAGAACAACAAAGTTACAGAGTTAAGTGATGTGTATATAAGTCCCCAAACTTACCAGTATTGCAAAACCAGAAACTTTTGTGACATGAAACTTCCCTGACTTGTTAAGGACAGCCATTTTCATAGAAAAGAACTTTTCTGAACTGCAAAAAAGTAAGTGTTGTGTTCCCTCATTCCCCGTAGTTACAGGATTCTACTTAAATGGAAGCCCTATTCTACACTGCTTAATCCTACATCTAAGTATCTTTCTTTTAACAAAAGTCTCTAAAATTTAATTTCAGCCAATCATCACACCACAGCAACCTCATTGTATTCATAAATTGCTGTGAGATTCTTATAGCCATAAACCTTAATTTTCATGAAAATAGAGAATATGACAGCCTCTAAACCGCAACATTTGGTTAATCATACTCAGACGGAGAGGAAACAGTATAGAAATATTGCTAGCTAAGATTCACTTTTATATGTCTTTTACCATGTAAAATAAAAGTTGTTACATGTATCTTGCATACTCATGCATATATGACCAAATGTTGAGAGTCACTTAACAGCTTCTCTACCAATTTAGGATACTCTTTGATGAGTATGCTATAAATGTACATGAAATCATTGTATGTCTATAGCAAATGGGGCATGCACACTAGAAAATAATGTCCTAAAATTGGTATTAAAGAAACACTGGACAGCTAACTGTTAAAGAGAAGGTTGAGTTCTGGGAAGAGGTGAAAAATAATTCGTGAACTTTATCATTTGTTATTATGCAAGTGTGGAAGAACATCAAATAAGACATGTTCCGTGAAAAGCATGGCTCTTCAAATGCCTGCATATTCTAAATATCTCATGTTTATCGTAAAACTCGGGGGGGAGGTTTTTTTCGCCACGTGTTCGTGTAGTCCCATATACATCTTTCTGTGTACAGTGTTTGTAACTTTACCAGATTTCTTATCATTTTGATGATTCCAGAACCTTGCAATACACACAAATTCTTATATGCTAGATTGCAACCTTTTCTGGTCGATTCCACACCGTTTCTTTCACAATGCAATCGCATGACCAGAACTCAACTTCATCTTTAATACTGCTGGCCAGTCATATATCAGCACATGCTCACAAAAAGCCTGATTCAGTTATACAGTTTCCATGTTGTACAATATTTCCTTGTTCAAATGAGACATGGATCCTGATTTTTATATCATTATCAAATTCTTGTTAAAAATAATGCTCAAACCTCCACTTCAATCTCACCCTACCAGGTGTGAGAAGATTAATGACAAGTCATTTAGCTAGATGGTTTCATAGAGGTATACGATAAGTTCAATGAGTGTGAAGGGGGCTAGCTATAGTCAGCTGCCATGGTTCCATCAACAGACCATGACCATTACTACCCTACCAATGAGGTCCTTGCTCTAATCAATTCAGGACATTGTCAAAACATTACCATTTCCTATCTACCATTGCTACATGACAGGTGAAACCTTGTGGTCACCGTCTTTGAAAAGTGGTTGGCACACTGTCCAAAGACTCTAGAACCAGCTGAAGACAGGCCTTCAAAGACCCCGCTTTCACAAGTAATCGCGTTTCCAAAATATAATCTCAATAGTTTACAATGACATGTTAGATCCCTATGGGAATCAACTAACATATTAAAACTGATCAAGAAACCAAGATGAGGCTATTGCTGCAGCTGATTACTACATTAACGAGATACTAAGAAAATAGACATCAAGGACCTTGCTTTTATCAGGGTTTGTTCCAACTGTGATCACAATAGTTTGCAAAATACAAATTACTATTCCCATGTCATCTAAGAATAATGTGAAGCAATTTTGGGTGTATTAGATCCCCATCAGATCTGGATTTTTTTCACCATAAAGGCTACTTCAGATATGGCATGGTAAACTGCCCCAAATAAGCTGCGCTAGTTTTTTAAACTGTAAATGAATTGCAACTTTGTGCAACAATGGACATGAGCATATTCACTGAGCTCTATGTTATTTCTGGCTTTCGTTACCCCTGATTCTTAGTTTTTACCTTATGGTATTTTTTCTTCCAACTCTAGTTCTTCCTCTCTGACTCCAACCTTTTTTCTCTCCCTTCTTGATTCTCTCCCTCCCTCTCTCAATCTGATCATCTATTAATCTATGTGCCTTCATACCATCTGATAATCCTAGCTATTTCGGTTTAAAATGTAAAAGAATATTAGTTGAATATTATTGCGTTACTAATTTTGTAAACAGTTATCATTTTGTGTAATGCTTTTTACAATGTTCATTATAATCTGTTTTTATGTTAAAGATTTGTAAAAAAAAATGGTGCAATTCAGCCTTTGGGCTGCAATGTGATTTTTTGAATAAATAAACCATTATATAAATAAACCATTATATATATATAAGATATAGAAATTTGAAGCGTTTTAAAGGCCCACTGCACTACTTGTAGCTACTTGCGCCCTCTATATAACAAGCAGTGCCTAATCGGTGACCATTGGTCCCCCATCATCCTCTTTTTCTTATGTTAACTGACAGCTGAGTTGATGAGATAACCACCTGTCCAGTGACCTTGCAGTGCGCTCTAATCCCTCCTGTAAACTATGGCAGATAAGCTTTAAACTTTCCATCATCATAATAAATATGCTGTGGTTTTGCTGAGTCATATTTGCACTGTTCTGAAAAGCTAAGCATGAATGAATATAGAGCTGAAATTGAAAATCTTGGAATGATATTCGGTGCAACATACAAGATATTCATTTAACTTTGCAGAGAAACCACTATCAAGATCTCATATGATGAGGTAGTTTGAAGAAGAAAAATAAACATTCGGGAAGAATAAAATCTAACTTATTAAAACTGCTTTTCTACTTTTAACACTGGGCTTTATAGCCTTGATGTTAATCAGAAATTTTCGCGTGTATGAAACTTTCATGAGTTTCTTGAAAGGTAAAGATTCAAAAAGTTTAAGCTGAAAAAATTATTGATTAACCACAGAGAATCTTGAAAGCTTCATGCTATGAAAGGAATTGCCATTAAAGAGAAGGTTGCGTTCTGGGAAGAGGTGAAAAATAATTTGTGAGTATTATCATTCTTATTATGCAAGTGTGGAAGAATATCAGATACGACATGTTTTCTGAAAAGCATGGCTCTTCAAATGCCTTCATATTCTAAATATGTCATGTAACATCGTAGAACTCCAGGGTAGGATTTTTACGCCACATGTTCGTGTAGTACATCTGTCTGTGTACAGTGATTGCAACTTAACCAAAACTTGGCCAAATTTCTTATCATTTTGATGATTCCAGATCCTTGCAATACACACAAATTCTTATATGCTAGATGATCAACCTTTTCTGGTCGATTCCACACTGTTTTTTTCACAATACAGTCGCATGACCAGAACTCAACTTCATCTTTAACAAGTGGTGAAAAATCACAAGTCTGTTTAGGGCCAGAAGATCATTAACTCATAAAACACAGAGGTTACATCCTTTTTTTTAGCTCTGTAAAGACAATTTCATGGTTTTACCTAATTAGTGCTGATTATCTTGTGTAACAAGCAAGGGCAGTATCTGTGACAGCTGCAACCGGGCATGCCGCTGTTCATTAGTCTTGGGTCCTTACTGCTAATTGGCTTTCTGCTGCTTCTTCTTCAGGCTAAGAATGA
>BEXV01000082.1:528020-549863 GCA_003118195.1 Hemicentrotus pulcherrimus | reverse complement strand
CCCCCCCCCCCTGGCTACGTGCATGGGACTTATTTAATCAATACTTTATGCAATGTCATATTAATGTGATGCAATATATATAGGAACTATCTAGGTTCTGTTCTTTTTGTTTTTCTTCCTGTCATGTATTTTTCGGCTCTCGACTTATCTATTCTACTATGATTAATGGTTTGAATTTTAGATTTATTTGAAAGGGTATCATGCAGCAAAATAATAACAATGTTAATCAATATAATGCTATTATATTTCAGGCGTTTCTTTGCCAAATATAAGTGATTTTTGTCCGTTCTTTCATCTTATAAATCAGTTCACTCTTATACGACCTAAAACAAAATCAAAACTGTTTTATATATTTATGAATATACAAGAATAACAGATCAAAATGGAGGGGGGGGGTAGTGTAGAAAAAGGGTCCTATTAAATCTAATGAAAATGATAAGTGTAATTATGCTTCAACCACTATTTCTGTGTTTCCACAAAACAAAACAAAAACACAAAAAACGTTTACGAACTAGCACCTAGCTATATGCGGTAGGACAAAAGGCTTACGAAACAAAATGTCAGCGCCCATGGAATTATGCAATTTCTTGTAACGACTGCTCTGTGTTCGTTTTGACAGTTTGGTTGATATTGTTTTAGATGGTTAAGATAAAAACTGAAAGCTAATAGTCTAGAAAATGTATTCTCTTCAAGGAATTTCACGGGCTTCGTTAAGAAGGACGATTTCTGGAGTAAATTCTGCTTATTGTAGGACGTACTGCCCATCGACTTCACAGAGTATTTCCACCCCGACTGGATCGGCGGAAGGTGCTGCTAGTGATGGCTACCAACGACGTGCTCCGCGGCCGCAGACAACATTAGGACGTGGATCATGTCAACATTTTCACTCACAATGTCGTCAGCTTAAGGTACAGCGTTTGTATCACAGTGTTATTTATCACTGAGTATAATAATTTTGTCATAATATTAAAGGAGAACTATATTAACCCCAAAGAATAATTTAAGTTGTTTTGAGTCTGAGAGATTTATTCAATTAGGTCTAGACTATTGCATTCTTGAACTATTTCTTGCCCAGCATCAACCTAGTCTAATCAATTCACAAGATTACCCCTCCAATGCAAAGTGTATGAGAAAGGCATAAAGCAAGAATAAAGTTTCTTAACAAGACATGCATCGCATTGCATTGCATTTGGCATGTTTGGCCTTTGGGAACTGTGGCAAATTGGTAAGCTTTGGAAGTCTGCCTGTGAGTTAGTATAAATTTTCACGGACACTCTTCCGCTCTTCTTAGCTAGCATCAAGGTAGACTAAAGATAAAATGCAAAAGAAAGACCAATTTTATTGTGGAAATCACGATTCAGGCATAGCAGAGACATATTAAAACGGGCAAATCCTTAGCATTTTATTTAACAGAATCAACAGAATCACATAGCATATTAAACATGGGTAGTTTTGGGAAACAATACAAAAAATGAATTTTGTGACTCGTTGGTTGTAGTGTCATTGAAGTTGTGATGGCTTCAATTTAAATGCAATCTGCTGAGTTTAAACCTTGCACACAACCAATAAAATGGTTCAATTTCATTATCATAATACTCTAGAATGAGTCTTGATTGTTAAAGATGGATGCTAATCAAATTGGTCTTTTAGTATTAACATTCCTTACATCTCTATTTATCTTTGATTACAGAATGCCTGGTCCAAGAAGAAATACCAGAGTATTGTAAAGGAAGTATGTGCCTTTGATAGTCTTCTTAAGAGGTCTGGATATCATGACAGGAGTGCATTATCCAGTCTCCTTGTATCCATGGGTAAGTTGGTGAGCTGCAATTAATGTAATGGAAAGATACTATTGACATTTATGAAATACAGGGGGGATACAAAACAGTGAAAGAGATCATTTTAATGGCTAAGTATTACTATTGATATCTCAGATAATTGTACTTCAATAAATCCAATATAAAAAAGGTTTAAGTTATGTAATGTTACTTTTTCTTATTGCTAGTGTCTTGACTGATAATGGATAAATTATCACTTTCATGGGCATCTTGATGAGTGTGTCCACTTCTCTTTTGGGAAATGTATATTAATTGTAATTTGTGTACATGCCTGTGAAATATACAATGAAAGCATAGGATGATTTTTAGTAGTTTTGGATTTATTTGCCACACATTTGCCTAAGATGATTATTATAATTTTCTCTTTGAGAATGACCATTGAATTATAATCCGCATAAATTTGGGGGAGTGTGACTGAAATATACAATTAAAGCATTTTTTATTTTTTGTACTTGTTATGAAGTCATCTTTTATACAGACTTTATAGAAAAGTAATCATCAGCATTAAAAAACAGTCTAATAGTACATCTTCTTTAATATAAGAGAGAATTGCTAATTCAAATTCTTACCAAGTGGAACGTCTTGTGCTTATGTACTACTTTGCTACAGATAACATGAGGAGTTTTAGTACTTCAAGTGCAATGTAGCAACAGAGAGATGATCAAGATCACAAGGATGATGAAGGTGAGGTTTTCACACTTTTCAACAGCTTTGATAAAAGTAAAGAACCTATCCTTGACAAGCATGCAGATAGATGGGGACATATATAGGCATATTGGCTTGGGTGTTTGCATAAGATTTAAATTGAGTATTGCTCATTTCAAAAGCAAGACACTACTGAGTGATGTGCATGATATGTGTTGGCAAGTACTAATAACTTGAAAGCATGACATCCCACCTAACAGATGATCTCAAACAAGCTTTGGAATTTCCCTACAAGAGTTGGGCCCCAGATGTAAAGTAGACAGAGTGTTGAAGGAAAATTGCAGATAATTACTAGGAAAAGATAACGATGGATACATTTAGAAGCTTTTTGGACCTAAAGTGAAGTCTGCAATTCCAAAAGTGAGAGCTGTGAAGCTACCCTCACTTTTCACGTGGAAAAGATATTTTGGGGCTATTTCTCTATATTTTTATGGTATTCCCTAGAAAACTAGACTCATTTCCCTTTTACTAGAATTTGCTTATGGCAAAAAGGAGGAAATATTCACACACACAAATTTGGGGCTTAGGGTTAGGAACAGAAAATATATTTCAGAGTTGAAATAGTCCAATTCATATTTTCTATGCTGTTATGTTTTCACATTTTTTCCCCTACTACCGGGGGTAGTTTTTAATCTTATTTGTTTTTAAACAAGGGATGTCAGTTGGGACAACATTATGAACCTTTCTAATTCTCGGTGTTCTTGCAGATCCAAGTAAGAAGGCCGGTGATGGGGAGAATATCCGGATGTTGATTGTCGTGATGCTGATCCTAACTCTTCTTAACCTTCTCTCCCGTGGTGATGAGGCTCAGAACATCTCATGGCAGTCATTCGTCAATGATATGCTTGCCAAAGGAGAGGTAAGGGATAGTCATGTATCACCAATAACTAGATCAATAAAAGTGGAATCACTCTATTATGAAAAGGTGCTGGATCTGATAAAATTGGTGCTGTAGGGAGAATAGAGCTCCTCGTTGACCTTATTCGGTCACTTTACTCCATCTACGACTACATTAATCCCTCAAGATCTTGCATGGTTCTTACGATGTTGATAAAACGACATTCGTACGGCCATCTTTCGCAGAGGGGGTTTCGTATGAGGTTGAAAAAAATCTAGGACAAGACCATTGACCAGTCTGAAGAAGATCTTACGAAAGATCTGAAAATGGTTTGTACGGCGTTTGTAGCAGTTTGTAATGGTATTTGTTATCAAGGCTTTAGATACACATTTGTTTTATGTTATCTTCTGTTTGTATAGTCTTTTAAATATTCTTCATTCAGTATTCTGTAACTTGCATGTTTTATAATAGAAATAAAAAAAATTTTAAAAAGGATGTAACAAGCTAACTGGGTCCAGGTCAGTGGTCCAAGCTTCTATTCGACATTGTAGTAAGATATCATCTTTGTGTTTCTTATCAGGTGAAGGATGTGTCAGTTACATATTATGATACTGATGGCAGTGGAGAGAGCAAGAATCCAGAGTCTGATGTCGTCCATGTCTTCCTGCATGATGGTGCTATCGTCTTTGGTAGAGAGGTATGTGATTGCAAATGATTGTTTACTCTATCAGTGTATCACAATTACAACTTTGCTAAACAATTCCTGCATTATTTTACCTGACTTGATTGATGCTTCATGCATCATGTTATATCCGTCTGGTGATTCTTTGCAACTGTGTTTTTGTTTGGTCATTTTTCTTAGTAACCCACCATCTTTCTCTCACCCCCTTATCCCCCCCCCCTCTCTCTCTCTCTCTCTCTCTCTCCCTCTCTCTCTCTCTCTCTCCCCCTCTCCCTCTCTCCCTGCCCCCTCACCTTTTGTTTTATTGTTCCACAATGGAGTAATACTCTTGTTGACTAGAATTTGCAAGCGTTCATTATATTATTGTTGAAACTTTTGCTCCAAGCGNCCCCCCCCCCCACCCTCGCCTTTTTTCTTCTTCAATCCTTCTCTTCACTCGTATTCGAATGTTTGAAAGTATATGGAGGGCTTACTGTGCTTCAGTGGGTTATTACACTTCTCTTGGTATACATTGTGTACTGTACTTTGTGTCGAGTTGCTTGTATTATTTCTTGAAAGGACTTTGATGAGCTATCACTTTTTCTTAATCCTAGGTTGGAAGAGGACAGCCTAACCATTTCAGGATGCGTGTTGGCAACATTCAGAAGTTTGAGCAGAAGCTAAGGGAGGTTGAGGAACAGCTTGGGATCGCACACAAAGACAGAGTAATTCAAAATATAATGTAGTTAAGGCTCATTCACATATGCTGTAGCTAACAGCTGTTGTTTACATCAACCGGTTTTTAAAATGTGTACCAAATGAATTACTAAAGGGCATAACAAATAGTTGTTTGCCACAAAGGTCCTATGATTACTCAATTTTCTGTATGTGATAAGATACACAACATACGAAGCACAGTACACTTTTTAAAAATCCTGCAAAAAATGATGGCAGTTTACCATGTGTTATGTGAACCAGGCTTCATAAGAGTTTTTTTTTTTTTCAGTTTATTATATATGATTCAAAGTTGCAGATTTGGAACAATAAGTTACTATGTATGAATGATTTTTGAAGCAACCATTAAACCCATACAAACTGAGAGAATAGTTTCATTTGCCATTGCTAGCTCACTATTGTAAATGGTCGCAAGATTTGACCAGGAAGATGACTCCAAATTCAATATAATAATAAACTGTCACATTAGTCCACTGCCCTCTTGTGAGTGATGTATTCGCATCAACCAACACAAAGAGTGAGAAAGGATAATGGCTGTGGTTTATCCAAACTGATTAACAATCAGGAAGATCTGCAATAACAAAAATGATTATAATAGAGATTGAGAGACAAACAGGAAAATATGTTTAGAATAATATCTAACAGAAACCATGGGTTTTAATTTAATATATCATTTTCCTTTTGCTTTGTAGATTCAGATCCGTTACCAGCATTCTAGCTCTGATGGAATGATGAGTATCCTGGGAACAGTCCTTGTTCTGGGTTTTCTTTTTTACATCATCCGCTCAGCAATGAGAGGAGGAGGGATGAGTGCTTTTACTCAGCTCAGTAAGTCTCTATCTTTAATCTCAAGGAGTCATATTTTATGTGCCTACTGTCATGTGCCTACCTTGGAAATTTCCTACAAACTGATTTATTTATTTGATTTATCTGTATTTCATGAGTTTTAATACTTTAATTCAAGGATATTCTAGTTGTGTTAAGATCCCCTATTGCTTTAGGTTTCCATCAGAGTAGGCGCAATTATGTGTTGCCCAAAGCCACTGGTACTCTAATTAGTTTAAAACCCAATACGTCAAGGACTAGATTGGCAATCTGTTATCCCCCTTTGATTTTTTTTTAGCACGTCCTATTAACTGTTTTCTTTATTCAATCAGTTGATTATTTTATTAAAATTGAACATTATTGAATGAAATTTTCAGCCAATTTTGAAGAATTGTAAGCAAAAGAATATTTGCCATTCTTATGTTTAAACAATCCAATAATAGACAAACCCCTTTGGAAGCGCATAATACCATTTTGATATGCTGTATACTAAGCGGGTTTAACATTATTATTATTGTCAATATTTTGTTTGTCTGCCTCTACACAAATGTAGTGAATAACAATTTTATGTGACCTTTGACCTAATCATGACCTTGCCTCCCTTCTAGCCAAGGCAAAGTTCACGGTTGTAGAGGAAGGGGCTTCTAAGGGAGTGTCCTTCAAGGATGTAGCCGGCCTCAAGGAAGCCAAGGTAGAAGTCATGGAGTTTGTGGACTATCTAAAGAGACCAGAAAAGTTCATGGAGCTTGGTGCAAAGGTACAGGACTAGGTCATACTCTTCGCAAATTAGGATCATTATAAAAGCATGTTGTTCATATGACATAAAGTATGAAGTTTGCTGAAGGATGATTCCATACATTTTGTCCACAATGTTTGTTATTAACACCCTGGAAAGTTCCCTCTTGTGGAACCATGTTATTCGAATTACATCATCTCTTTGATTTCCTGAATATATAAATGTTTTAAACATATAGATATAACATGATATGATATTGAGTGCCAAAACATTGTGTAATCTTTGTCTTATTTATGATTGAGAGATGTTACAAAATATGCAACCAGGGCATCGTTTCACAAAACCATCATAAGTACAAGTTCACAGACATCTCATTGAAACATTTGTTAAACTTAATACACACGTTTCAGTGGGTTGCAGGCAAACTGGTGCTCATGACGGTTTCGTGAAATGCTGCCCAGGGACCTAAGATAATCTCTTGTTTCTGTAATTCTTTTGACAACATCTGGTTTACACACCACATAACTCTCATAGTATGTGTGTCCTCTTTTCAATTCTTTAGTATTAAGTTCTGTCCTTTTGTTCTGATTTGAAAACCTCTGTGGACTTTTATGGATAATTATTAATGTTAAATGCTACTTTAAACTCCACCAAACTGAATTGTTGATTTTTTCAAACAAGAAAATGAAATGTGTATATGCCTTAAAGTTTCTAATTCTCATGAACAAAACATTTAATGAATCAAATGGATTTTTAACATCAACGTATCACGTTTTTCTTGTCCAAGGTACCTAAAGGTGCTCTCCTCTTGGGTCCGCCTGGGTGTGGGAAGACTCTCCTCGCCAAGGCAGTGGCTACTGAAGCCAACGTGCCCTTCCTAGCCATGGCTGGATCAGAGTTTGTAGAGATGATTGGGGGCTTAGGAGCCGCTAGAGTCCGCAGCCTCTTCAAGGAGGCGCGTAAAAGGGCACCCTGTATTGTCTACATTGATGAGTTGGATGCCATCGGCAGGAAACGATCAGATTCGTAAGTGAGAGAAGCCAAGGACAATCCTTGACAGTCACATATCCTCTGCTGAGAGCCAGAAGGGTGTTAATGCCCTTCTTGCTCCAAGTGGGAGAAGTGTCAAACAGTATCTTATTTATTCGTTTGTGTCTCCTTAGATCAAGATTAATGTATCTTGATCTTCGGAGTAGTTGCTACAACCGGCCGTGTCAGACTTGTTTCATGGGGTGCGAGATACAACTCTTTTAGCGTGCCCAGATTTAAAACAATTATACAATAATAATTAACATTACATTTAATTAAAAGTTTGAGACTATAGAATTAATCTCATGTTACAGGAAAAAATATTATATTATAGTATCTTATTATTGGTTTGTGACACATGTTACAGTGTGAGATTGATATTTTGCTAATGATTGATATTGAGCACAGCTACGTTGTGTGAATAGATGTGATAAGGTGAATAGGCCAATGGTAGACTGAAATAGGTACCATTCTATAATGGATATTGGTATTCTTTTTCAGTTGGAACAAATAGATGGCATGTTGATAAATGACAATTGTGCAATCAATTGATTTGAAAATTAGTTGTATCATATAAATTATCTAAGCATGACAGCCCATTTTCATGATGTGCATTTTAGGGGAAAGTATCATGCCACGTGTTTTCACTTAAGTTCTAGCTGATTTTGGTTACAAAAATGGCCTTTGAATTAAGAATATATGCAATCACTTGTTCCCGAGTAAAGAAGATATGTTGTGACACAAAATAATGTTTGTGATGTTCTATTTTCAGAGCCAATGTCAACTCGTCTGGTGAGGAGGAACAGACCTTGAATCAGCTGCTGGTTGAGATGGATGGAATGGGAACTCAGAAAGATGTCATCATGCTTGCTTCTACTAACAGGGCTGATATATTAGATAAGGTGAGAAATGAGAGAAAGTAATCCACCAAATATTTGGTCACCGCATGGATGTTTGAGAGATACTCCAGTGAAAATGTTCCTTTGGAGATTAAAATACTGTAAATTCTTTTGATAATCAATAGTAGGATATATGTTGTTTTCTTTTGTTGCATGTTTTTTTTCTTCTCCCAATAAGAATGCAAGCTTATAAACCACATTGTATAAGGATATAAAAGTGTTTTCACATGTATGCAGAGACCTAGGTTACATAAGATGGATTGGGAAAGAGCTACCCTGACCAATGTATTACCTGCTTCCCAGACCAAGTTGAATGCAAGCAATATTTACAAAAGAATATTGATAGAAATTAATTAATGGTTTAAGTTGAAAAAGTTGAACTTGTTGGTTGAAATTGAAAAAACTTCCAAATTAATGAAAATGTACTAATTATGCTACTAGATTGTAAAATACAGAAGAAAATCAATTTGAAGTTGATTGACGTCAGTAAATTCTAGTTAATTATCTGTTATATTGTACAGAATATACATACTTCTTATTTTGAAGAAAAAAACAAAAAATTGGAAGATACATTAAACATTTAGTACAGCTTAAGGTGACCTGGCAGTTTCAGTAGTTCTATGTTCTCAAATCTTTTGGGCATTGTCAAAATCAAGGCTCTACTGCGTGCTGGTCGATTTGATCGACACATCCTTATCGATAAACCTACCATGATTGAGAGAAAGGAGATCTTTGAAGTCTATCTCAAGAAGCTCGTCCTCAAAGGGAAACCAGCGGATTATTCCACCAGGCTGGCGCAGCTTACACCAGGGATGAGTGGTGAGTAGTTGGACCCGAGTAGATTATATGGCCACTTTGTTAAAATGGCCACATAAAGTAATGAAATCAAATTCTGTATATACATGTTTACTTTGTTAAAAAACAAGTTTCTGCCCCAACTTCTCTCCTTTCTGCTCTTTACCCTTCAAATTCTTGTTCACATCCAATTCTCCCCTCCCATTGCCAATACATATAGTTTCCTTATTTAAAACCTTTAGTATGATGGTACAGCAGAGGTGGGATCATATTTAAAATTACTGTATGTGTTTTCTTTATAGAATAAATCAACAGAAATATATGAGTGTAACTATGATTATCAAGAAGATTTGATTTCGGACAGGTAACAAAATGTGTTGCATTATGATTAACCCTTTTCTTGTACTTCATATTAAAGCTGGGAAAAATTAGTAGATTGAATCTTGTCATCTGATATTTTGCCAGTTTATAGCTTAAATACATGAGTTCATTGCATACTATGATTGACATCTTAGTTTTCATTCGATATGGACAAGAACAAGCTCTTAGAATCTTCCTAGAGCACTGTTGGTTGCTCGAGAAGAGTCTTTCATGCCCCTCACAAACAGACCTAACGACTTTTCATGTATTTAACCCTGCTTCATCAGGAGCTGACATAGCCAACATGTGCAACGAAGCTGCCCTGCATGCAGCCAGGGATAACCACAATGCTGTTCACTCTGATAGCTTTGAATACGCTGTGGAGCGCATTCTAGCAGGTGCAGCGAAGGCTGAGAACGTCATGTCCCAGGAGGAGCGTAACGTGGTGGCATTCCATGAATCAGGACACGCCCTCGTTGGGTGGCTGTTGGAGCATACCGATGCTTTGTTGAAGGTCTCCATTGTGCCAAGGGCCAGCGCTGCATTGGGGTTCGCACAGTATCTCCCATCAGATCAGAAGCTGTACTCGAAAGAACAGGTACATTATACAATTATCTCATCCCTTTCTCTCCTGCAGTCAGCCAATTCTTTATTGTTCTGATTTTTTTTTTAATCCGCTTGGCACAGAATCAAGTACCTGAATTTTGAAGTTTGTACTCACAGGAGATATTTCATACCAATGTTATTGCTGTAATTTTGTTCAGTTGGAAGGATGTACCAGTATCTCAAAATGATTTATGCATATTTTTCTGCTTGTTTGCTCTGCACCGGTTTTCCATCAACTTTTGCATGTATCAAAGAGTGTATACACCTGTTGATATCAAAATCTTAACATTTGGCTGATGAGTTAGCCATGATTTTAGATACAAGCAAATAGAGAAGTCATGTAAGTATGAATTCCTAACACCTGAAATATTTGATACTAGGATGAGAATCTGATACGATTTGTTTGATTTTTTTTCTTCAGTTGTTTGACAGGATGTGTATGGCATTAGGAGGTAGAGTAGCTGAGGCAATCATCTTCAACAGAGTTACTACAGGTAAATACTTCATTGTTTTATATGATACAGTCAAACCTGCTTTAGTGACCACCTGTCTACACTGACCGCTTTTTGTGTTTTCCTTGGGTTGTCGCTATAGACAAGTTAGACTGTACATGGGTTGCATGGACCCCCATATTCCAATGAATGCATTACATTTGTATGCCTCTGCCACCACAGTGCAGGAATCATCATTAATTTCTGGCAAAGAAACAACAAGAAATTTTCAATTATTTTTGTAGCATAGATGTTTGAAGCATAGTAACTTCAATATCATTTTACAACAACTAGATGATTGTCATTAATTTTGATCACAGGAATTGCAGTTTATTTTTTTAGACCTAAAAGGCTTGGTGTTCAAACACAGACTTGAAATCAATCTGCAGAAGATGTGTTTCATGTATGTGAATTCTCTGCCATATTTCTTTTTAATCAAACTGTATCATTTCAAGTTTAGCATGTTATACCAACTTTAATACCTTTTCTGAGTCTTATTCCTTGTTATTCTTTCCTGTTCATGTTATGTTTACTTCTTGTTTATCTATTTCCTTCATCTCTTTTTTTTCCCCAACTCTTATTCTTTTTCATTTTGGCTTCATTTCTTTCACCCACTTATCATGTCCTTGTTCTTTTTTTTCTGGTTCTCTTCCTTCATCTTCACCCATTTCTTCTTCTTTCACTCCTTTCCTTGTCTAGGAGCCCAGGACGACCTGAACAGGGTCACCAAGTTGGCTTACTCTCAGATCAGATCTCTTGGAATGAATGATGAAGTAGGGCACCTATCCTTCCCCGAGGGTAGCTCCAATGAGCTAGGCAAGAGGCCTTATAGTCATCAGCTACAGCATGTGATCGATGAGGTAAATACCATTAGACATGATTCATTAGACATGATTCAGAAACTATTTCATTCCAAAGTCTGTAGCAATGCTGGCCTTCCTGATGTAATTCTGGTGAACTAGGCAAGAGACCACACAACCTTAAGCATTGTTTTGTTATCATGGTAACAAATCAAACTGCTTAATCTTTATAATTGTTTCTTAATTCAAACTGCATGAAATTACATATTGTAAAATGTAAATTGAAAAAAGAATATTTAGTGTTCACAAAACATTTTTGAGACTGAATTTCTCTCCTCTTTTTAAAAATCTTACAGGAAGCTAGGAAGTTGGTTGCTACTGCATACAGGGCTACAGAATCTTTGCTAAATCAGCATGTAGATACATTAAAATTGGTAAGACTATTTCATTTCATTATATTTTGAAAATAATCATATACATGTAGATGTATCAACATTGAGTGGTGGCTTTTTTATTTTATTCAATTAATCTACTAGAGCAACTACAAAAACAATGGCACTGGTAGATTTCTACAGTTGTACATTATTGTGTTATCAAGAAACTTTTACAATGAAAAATATTGACAAGTACACTTTGACTCTTTTCATACCTGCCAACCCTTACAAATAATCCGGAATATTCTTTTTTTTCAAAATTTCAATTTTTGTTTGTTTGTTGCTTAAGCCAAGTTAAGCTTGATTTATCATGTGCCGCTATGTGAGAGTTCATGTGTTGCGTGCGTTAAATGGTTGCATGATTTAGCAGCGAATTTGTATTAGCTTTTATATACAGATATACCACTTGCAAGTTACACTGCCAATGCCTTTGTATGTTTGCTTGATACATCCAGTTCATAAGCCTCAGGCCACATTAATTTCTACAGACCGTTATTCAAATTATCAAACCTGAGCATCTAAATATCTTTTTAGAATGCTTGCCAAATTACAGGTTTTTTAGCCCTTTGCCGGAACGTTTTAAATATAGTAATGAATTTTAACAATTTCTTTATGATCATTTTATCTTAGTTGTCCAAAAATCTCCTTGAAAAGGAAGTTCTGAACTACACGGATGTTGAAGCCCTGATTGGACCGCCACCATTTGGATAAAAGAAGATGATTTCCATTGATGACTTTGACATCATGAACTATAGTGATGATGAAATGGATGCTGAAAACATGGAGAAGAAAAAAGAACAAGAACAGAGATTGAAAGAAGAAGAAGAGGAGGAAAGATGAGTGATGCGTTTGGGATGTAGTGGAACTGACGCAAGTGCATGGTTCTCACATTAGAAGATTATATCTTGATATAGTTCATCCAGATATGAACTTCAGGAAGCTAGTTCATATCAGTTTGCAGAGTCAAGTGTCATCATGAAGTCCATTGCATCTGTCTGTGTGGAATGAGATCATTTTATGTGGAATAATCATGTTGTAAGCAATGGAATCTTTGCATTAAGATTGTCCATGGAAATATGCTAAGTGACTTTCCAAGACAGGTTATCCAGAGAGTCGGAATGACCAGCCTTACTGTCCAATGACAAAGTAATTTAGGTATCACAATAATCAGTCTTTCTGCAAGTTAGTAAGATGTTCCACAACAGTGCAGTTGCTCTGCTGTCAATTTCCTACAATTAAAAAATTATTTAAACCTAACCTAAAACCCAATTATAACCCTTATTCTAAAACCCTACATGTAGTTCTTTGAGAAAAAAAATTAAGCCTGAAGCAAATGACTCAGGAGCAAATGTGGGATCGCAGGCTGGGAAGATGGTCTTTCTGAACAGATATATCAATCTAAAGAGTCAGATTATTTGCTGTGCTAGACCGTTTCGTGGAAAGATGGACATGAAAGCAGTTTAATGGTTTGATGAATATGATGATGCCAACGCCCAACGTGAAATTTCTCATTCTGTATGTCTCTTTCTTTATCTCTCTTTCTTTCTGTTATTTCTCTTACTCCCTGTAATCTCATTTTCTCTTTGAACTTTCTCTCTTTCTTTCTTGCTGTGTCAGTTATTACATCTTCTTTTTAATTTTTTTTTTGCAACAAGGGGAGGATCCTTTTATGCAGATTAAAAATGCATTTATGATTTATGGAATATACATGTACATTGTAGGAACAGCATAAATGGGTGCTTTTGACAGGGAGAGAGAGAGAGAGAGACAGAGAGAGATCACGAATGGGTAAGAGCGAAAGGAGATAGAAAGATGGGAACAAAACTGAAGTATATGAGAGAAAGTGAGAGAGAGAGAGAGAGAGAGAGAGAGAAAGTGAGTGAGAGAGAGAGAGAGAGAGAGATAGAGAGAGAGAAAGTGAGTGAGAGAGATAGAGATAGGGAGAGGGTGGAAGGTAAAAAGCATTTTAGTGGATGATGCAGCAATCTGATAAAATTGCATAAAATAAATTCTAAGGTACCAAAAGCTGCATGCTTTTGGCTAAAGACTTTGGATGCATATTTCTCCAAAAGCAAATCATTGTTTCATGTCATATGCACTTTGCTGTTCAAACAATCAAATGTTCATAAATGCCAATAGACCTATGTTACTGTAAATATAATAAAATTGTGAAATATATGAAATTATATGAATTTGTGTTTTATCATTTTGTTTAGTCCTAGGTAGCCCTGGGCTAGTTCGATCTTAAGTCTCAAGTTTGATTAGTTTTCACAAACTCTAGACACCACTTGGCCAATAATCCCCTCTTGCCTGAAGCTTTTAAAGAGCCTGTGTCCCTTTCTGCCAACATTCATCATATACATGTTTTACAACTGGATATATTACATTGTTTTGCACATATCTAATCATCTTAAGCTTTATAAAAGTACTCATATATACATATGTATATATTTTCTCTAGCTGCCCTGCTCCTTTATTTATTCTATGTGAAGTGTTAGTTATATTTCTAGAAATACATTATTATCAAATATCTACATGTTTATTATTTCTCGAACTTAAACTGTAGTAAGTTACAAGAGAAGACGAAAAGAAGTTCCACTGACAAGTTATTTACCAGCGTGAGGATAAACAACAGAAATTACTAAATATTCTTTGACAAGTCATTCTTGAACACACAAAGAAACATAAGCTAGAAGAGCTTCACTATCATCAGTGAGTGAGTGAAAGAAAGGTATGGGAGAAAGGAGGAGAGAGACAGAGAGGGGGGGGGGGTCAAGATCAGAGAGAGAATGAGGGGATGGAGGGACGGGTGCCGATGAGGGAGATCAGAGAAATATATGTAGAGAGAGGGGGGGGGGGGGGGTCAAAATATAAGAAAACTGAAAAGGAAGAGTGAAGGTAAAAAAAAAAATTTTAACAGTGAGAGGGAGAGAAAGAGAGAGAGAAGGAAGGAAAAGAATTAGAAGAAGAAAGAGAATATCAAAAAGTGGCACATACCATGGAAATGTGAGAGGGGTGAGAGTCTAGAGACAAAATAAGGAGGTAGGGATAACTATTATATGCCCTTCAAACGGAATCCAATGAATAGAGAAAAATTGACTCAAAATGAGCAATTGAGACAAAAAATGAATAGGATATTAAAAATTCTTAATTATATATTCATCTAAAGGTTTATAATCATTTTACTCATCTATCTCAAATGTAAATCCCTAGTTTGAATTTTTTTCAAGGGATTTTTGATATGCTCAATAACAAATATAAGCATCTAGATCTATATCTGGCACATAATATCATCATGACATAATTAATTAATGCATGATGAACGATGTCACGAGATTCTGAGGCAATTCTAGTCTTCGATCAAGAATTGATTAATTGTAGACAGGACGGAGGAGTCGACGATTCAACCTTCCTGAAACATAATTATCGGCAGATTTAGCACTAATCAAGAGATTCAGAGCTGCATGATCATGCCGAATCCCGGAGAGGAGCCAGTACTCGGTACTGGTGGACAGATTGATGGTAAGATTTAGCTAGACAGAGCTTAGGCTTAGCTTTAAATTAGTTATACTTTGCAGCTGGCATCCCCACCTATTTAATTTTGCGTTTGTTCTGAAATGCGAAGCTTGTGGGAGTGGCCAAATTTTGCAACACTAGGCAGTTTCCATTTACAGATTTAAGTGGTTTACATGTAACTAATTATGAATGATATACCTTGTTCTTTAACATAGATGGATGAAAATTATATAAATGAATAATGCATATCTCTTGTACTAGAGGAAGTCTAGGCCTAGTCTAGATAGATCTACTCTGAAACTTAATTTAATGCATTTATTTAATAGATCTAGATTTTTTTAAATTTTATCTATGACTGTAAGTCTGTATGCTATTTGCTTTCATCTGTATCTGTATGATTTGGTCAGCAAAATGTCCTTTCCAGACACATCCACGCTAACGTATTTGTAGACAGAGCACGCTGTGTGTGGGTTGACTCAAATCAAATTATTGGGAATGTTTAAGTAGATTGTTCTTAAAAGTGGTTAATGATGGGCTGCTTACTATGGAGGTTGGGAGGTTATTCCAGTCCTTGATGGTTGACACAAAAAAGGAATCCTGGTAGGCTCTAGCTTTGTGGCGAAGTTGTAGGAACTTCTGGTTGTTCCCCCTGGTTTCTCTGGGATTCGGTTGTACATAGTCATACAAAGGAATGTCGACCAGTCTATTCTTCATTTTGTATAACATGCCGAGTCTCTGGTTTCTCCTTCTAGTTTGAAGCGATTCCCATCCTAGGTCTTTTAGCGCCTTGGTGACTGTGCCTTCTTCTCTACTGTAGTTGCTAGTACAGAATCTGGCTGCTTGTCGTTGTACACGTTCTAGGGACTTGATATTCTGCTTGGTAGAGGGATCCCAAGCTGACGATGCATACTCAAGAAGCAGTCTTACTAACGTCATTGTTTTACTACTACTACTTTACTACTAATGCTGCTGCTGCTGCTGCTGCTACTTCTACTACTACTCATAATCAACTTGTCAATTGTTATCTAGAATTATTTCTATATGACGCATGCTGTCTTACCAACATTTTCCCCTTATAAAGAGTTACAGATGGAGAACTGGCACTGTTGAGTGTCCACTCTCCTTTAATAATGAAGATACCTTTTGTTTTGTTATCTATTTTCAGAGTTACTACTCATTATATGAGGTAACATTTGGCCAGATTAAATGAATCCTTTGGTATCGAACTCTAAGGCCCGAATTTACAAAGGAGGTTTGTCGACAAACCTACATGTAGGTTTATGTGCATCATATGACGCGCACACCTCCTTCATGAATTCAAACTAAATTCTAGATCTGTTTGTAAATACTTGTTTTTAAGGTGAAGGTATGATCAATGACATTTAAAAAAAGATTGTATACAAACTTTTTGGTCTTAGAGAAAATAATCTTTTGATTTCCCAACCATTATGGTATTGCACTAGTTGCAGTATGATAGAAATACAATTTGATTTTGATATTGAGCATATATTTTCCATAAAGCCTATCCAAAGCTAAGTTATTTCAAGCTTGATATTCAATGGGTTAAAAAATACTGTTTCCTCATTTACTAGGCATGGTGATGTCCCTCATAGATGCTGCTTACGACAAGAAAGCTAACGTGAGAAGCATCATCATCTCATCATTGGTGGATGTCGGCAAGAAGAAACCAAAGCTTGTGCTCAGCTCATGCCACTCTTATCTAAGAAAGCATAATAAGGTCAGCAGCTGTTAAGTATTCCTCAATCCTCTTACTAAAACTTTCTAAATCATACATAGTGCATTGTTTAATTATTTTGCTCAATCTGTCTAAGACGTACAGTATATTGACTGAATCTTTTATTCCATCTCTTAAAACCATAGATATATTGCAAGAAGTAATATAATTTTGTAACCTGAGGAGTGTCACCAAGAGACATCTCTTCTCCATACTTCTCGCATGATAAATGTTCTTAATATTATATTGAAAGTGAAAAGTTTAGTACAATATGGATTTGTCAATCTTGCAAATATTTTAAATTTCTTTCAAACCAGTTATCCAAAGATCATAGGACAGTGATCCTTCGGACCATGGAACAAGTCTTGAAGGAGGGAGATGATATACCTGGTGCTCTGTCTATGGACCTGATCAAACTCGCCTCTGATGAAATGACTGCATCTAAGGTACAGTATTTAATATATCAGTATTAATTTTCAACCCCCCTCCCCCCCCCCNNNAAAAAAAAAAAAAAAATGTAATTGACACAATGTTGGCAGTTGAAAAAGAAAGAAGAAATAAAAAAGGGATTAATCTTCTTTTCTTTTTATGTTTTGCAAATAAAGTTATATGAAGCATTTTACTTTTATGTATGTCTCCTGCATGCACACTCGCAACATTTTTTGGGGGTTGGCATTGAAGAAGATTTAACTTTGGTACAACACACATTTTTTTTGTACAGGTTGTAGCTCAAGTTATCTCAGGCTTGGTATTTCTATTCAACAGGATTAAGAGATGTAAATAAAGAAAGGAGAATGAGAGTTTGATAAACAACTTGGTGATGCTAACCATAATCTATAGAGTGACTCTTCTTCATCATATGTACATTGACAGGAAGTGGAACCGGAATGGCAGACAGCAGCTAGTAATGTCCTGGTTGCCCTTGGTAACAAGCTATGTAATGATGTCATGGAGGATCTCTATAAGAAGTTCCAGCCTGGTTGCCTACCACACTTCTTTGTTGTACAGACCATGGCTAACCTGGCCAACGTCAATTGTGAGTCACTGTAAAATTGATTACCTCTCTTTTTACTAATTCCTTGTGAAAGTGAATTCTTCCAGAGTAGATGTTATTAATTAATAGAATATTTCAAATGCTCCTGCAAATTTCAAATTTTATATTGCTTCATGCATTTACATATACATTAATTCATATGTGAAAAAGATAATCCATTGGTTCAATTTGCTATTCCCCATCTATCCTGAGTAAAATGACCATTGATTGTTACAGCCCTTGTCAATTATCTTCTTGTTTATCTGCTGATCTCCCATTTTTGTTATCTCTCTCTCCATCTCTGTCTCCATTCCCTCCTCCAAATCCATCTTCTTTTACCAAAATGTTGTAATTGGTAACATTAAATTGGCTCTTCCCATCTGTGAGACATGTATGGGAAAGAACACTATTCGTTATGCATGTTTTTTTATGTCTCCATTCCAGCATTTGGGTTTGTTCCCCATCTGAGTGCAGTGCTAAGCACCATGATTCCAATGCTAGGCATGGCTAAACATGACAACATGAAGTGGGTCTTCTCTGCAGGTAAGATCTTGTCCTGTTTGATAAATATTATATATTTGAGACATGTAGCGGGTATATGTTGTATCATTGAGTAGTAATTATTTTGTGATATCCTTTTTCTGATATAAATGTTTTTTTAGAGTACCCATTGATTAGAATGTTACTAACGTTTTATCATTGCATTGTGGCCAAAATATCATTAGATGATTTAAGATGTCTTTGCAGCATTCCAAGTCAAAATATTGTCTCCCATTCTCTTCTAGCTTTTGCAAGATTCAGTGAAAGCATCCTACATTATGTAGCTAACTCTGACACTGCTCCAGATCCAACAATTAGAAAGGAAACATATGCCGATCAGATCTTCTCTGGTTTTGATGTGCTCTTCTCACTATGGCTTCCATCAAAAGAGGCTAAGGTAATCTATCTTACACCTGTCTGTATTCTTAGGTAGTACCATTGGCCCATATTCATAACAAAAAAAAAGAAACCTAGTTTTCAAGTGCACTGATTTATCAAGTGTCAACTTTTTATATTTCATATATGAATTAATCTTTATTATTTTACAAAACTTGTTACAGAATAAAGGAAGGAATGTAATGAAAATGATTTTTTTTTTCTTCAGATATTCATGAAGTTATAGAACAAAGGTTACTTTTACAATGTGAAGTGGTTGACAAATAGTGCTTTGTTAATCATGAGGAGAATTTCTGTACCCATTCAGTTGAGGGTTGAATCTTGATTGAGGTTATGCTTTCATTAATACTGCCCCTGGTTTGTGCACATTTTGTATTTACCTTAAGAAAGATTTGAAAGTAGATTAGGATTCCATTCTTGTAAATCTTTTGCTGGAGTGGTTGCTAATCAAAGGTCTGATCTTTTCCTTCTGCTCTTGAATCTGAGATGGTAAACATACAACATCCCATGCATCGTAAGAACTGCCATGGAAAGAAAATATATTGGTGCCAAGCTATGGAAAAGGACCAAATTTTATAAATGAAGTTGTCAATGCTTTTGAATATTAATTAGGATATAAATGAATGAAGATGATTAATTTCCTTCTATGGAAGCTATGGAAAAGGACCAAATTTTATAAATGAAGTTGTCAATGCTTTTGAATATTAACTAGGATATAAATTAATGAAGATGATTAATTTCCTTCTTATCTGCAACTTATTTAATTTTGAAAAAAAAATGTCAGGAGAAGTAAAGAAAGCATGGTGCAGTTTCATAGACCTTAAAGGGATTTGTGAGATGGAAATTTGATGTAATACTTTGAAACATTGAAAGAGGATGAGAAACAAATTGACGTTGATGACTTCTCTTTGCTTGCAGCTACGTCTGATAGTGGTTGAAGCCTTGGGTCCAATGACACACATCATGACCAAAGAGAAACTTGAAGAACAGCTTCCTAAACTTGTGCCTGGTATCCTAGCACTCTACAAGAAGCATCAAGAGGCTTTCTACATCACACAGGTATGACATTGTATTAGCACTTCTTATATAAAATTGTATTTGACCTTTATGTATGACCATGTTTATGACCTACATTTGTGACCTTGTATCTGACCTATATACATGACCTTTTAAATGACCCGTAGGCCTACATGTATGTATAGCCAAATATTTAACCTTCCGGTATGACCTTGAATTTAAGGTACTTTCATGACTTACTGATTTCATTTATGTGACCTTCTTTAATATGTACCGTAACTTGTATTTTACCTACACATATAATGTAACATTTGTACATTTGACCATGCTACATTTGAAGTTTTAAACAGGTATTGAACCAGCTGTTTGATCCTTTGTAAAGGGAACAGATGAAATACATGATTGTCTTGCCTCTGTCTTGTCTCTTTAAAATTCTTGAGATTGCTCTGACTGATTTCATTTGGTTATTAAATACTGAAGAGAAGTTTCTTTGTTCTTCCAAATTCAGAATGCTATTGTCACATAGCCATTCATTATGAATATTCATGAGTTGATGACCTTGACCCTTTTGTTTGTTGACAGGGTTTGTGTATGATTCTAGAGGCAGCAGCTGCTGAGGGTAGTACTATTCTTGAACCACAGCTGGATACCATTCTCAACACAATGCATGCACAGGTCAGTTTTTTAAATAGCAGGAACTTTTATATGAAGTAGGCTTCATTGTTAAAAAAAAAAATATATATTTATTTAAGGTATTGTCATTCATATGATTGTAGAGATGAAATGTATCATACTGGACCTTATGTCAATATTTAGTACAAGTTACGATTTTTTAAAAACATGGTTAAACAGACAGTTGATATGAAGTTGTTCTCCTAATTGTTAATTCTTTGATTTTTTATAAAGAACCTTGACCTGAGATGAGGCATATCTCATCTAATTAATATGCAAAATGTTTTGCAAACAGTCAGGTGTTTGATTACAAATTAAATGTTAATAACACCTTGGATACAGATAGATCAATCGATATTATTTACTGGGTGTAAGCCATAAATATGTTTAAATAATTGAAATTTCTCCCAGGAAGCATTACATTTATAACTTCATGTTGTATTATATTCATCTTTATTCCCTAATTCAGGTATGTGTACCAGCAGATTACACCAACCCAACTGCTCTGAAAAATCACAATGAGGTCCGTCGCTGTTTCTCAGTCCTAGCCACATCTTTCCCTGATCGTGTAGTCACCTTCTTGCTCCTGAAATTAGACAGCAGTAATGAGAGGATTCGCATCGGTACACTGGCTGTATTCAAACAACTCATCAACTCGTCAGGTAATAGTGACAGAGCATTGTAATGATATGAGACATTTTACAAACCAAAACCAACTTTACAAAATGAGGAGGCGCGATAGCTCAGTCGGTAGAGCATTGGTCTTGTAATCCGGTGACCCGGGTTCGAAACCAAGGCGATGCGCTAGTGCGCTTTGGTAAGGCATTAATCCTCATTACCAGGTCCCTCAGAGAGGACCTAAAGCCGTCGGCCGTCTGGTTGCTTACTTACAAGCATTTATGCTTTCTTAGCAGTCAGGTAAAATAATAACCACCACCATTCAAATTATTTAGACATGAAAACCTGATGAAATTTGGGATATTTAATAAAGGCTCATATTTAGAAAACATAAGTTATATTCATTGAAAATTTTTACTCCTGGCATAGAGCAGTTTTGAGTATGAACTGATTGCAGGAAAAAAAAGTATGTCGTAAAAGACCATTGTAGATTTCTCTTATCCTTGTAAATAGTTTCTATTACAGAATTTGATTTCTTCTTTCATTTCGTTCCATCCCCCCCCC
>BEXV01000082.1:479265-500127 GCA_003118195.1 Hemicentrotus pulcherrimus | reverse complement strand
AGAGAAAGAGAGAATAGAGAGAGATAGAGAAAGAGAGAAAAACCATCTGGTATGTCTGTAAAATATGTACATACAGAATAGTTCAGATTGATCACACACTAACATTGGATTGCATCACACCCTTATTTTCTGTGATTAGACAGCCCTTAACATTTTTGATAAACACTAAGATTGCATAAATTAAATCTTCTATAATCTTCATGGACGATTGTTGTCCTGAAAAGTGATGACCATTGTAGACATTTTAGACTGTATAGACAACAAAACATAATAGCATTGGCCCAATCTCACTATAGGAAATACATCAAAATAGGCCTTTTAAATAAGTCTCAGAGGTCTTTTGACAAATCTATGTCCCATTTCTATATCTTCTTCAGTGTTTATCATCTTCATTAATGAAAAATCTCTTAAGCTGCTAATCATGTTTTGTATTATAACATGAATAAGATAAAATACCAAAAAGATAATGCAGTATGAACACCAACTCTATTTTCTGTATACACCCTAACTCTATTTTCTAAAGTTTAACTCTGGTTCAACTATGGCTTCAATTCAATAATTTCAAACTTTGTCAGTCTGTGTCAAGTCACAACAACCATGTCCAGGCAAGTTGTTAAGCGTGTCAGGCAAACTCTTCTTCGATATCCTATTGGTAGTGTGAACACTTGATTTCATTATTTTAGCCTAACATTTCTTCTAGTTATACAACATGTGCTTACCTGGTACAGTGTAGATTCTTAAACTGTAGAAAACATGTATGCCATTGTATCATCCTGTACGTCTTGGGAGCTAGAATGCATCTCATTCACTCACATTTCTTTGGCAGTGCAGTTGATGAATGCCAGGACTTTTGATATCAGGTCAAGTTTCTTATCTTTTGATGACACGTTGACCCCCTTCTCCTTCAACCAGGATACAAGTGTGACGCTGTTCACCTTGGAAAGCTGTCAAATTAAAGAACGGTGAGGATTATTAGGCTGGAACATATACCCCTGTCCATATACACGTATGTCAAAATAGACAGCATGCATTCACATAGTTTTTTTAACAAAGCTTTATTTCAATGTTTTCCTTCCTTCTTTCCTATTATTTTACCACAGCTTATACATAATCAAATGTTTTATTCACTTTTGTCGTACTGGTCATTTCTTTATTTATCTTTTGGCAAATAAATGCAAGCAACAATAAAAAAACTCATTTGCCCAATAGGCACTCAATAATATATAATTTGCATATTCTATTTAATTATCTGCACTCAATGAAGCAACAAATCAAATGTTTACTGCCATCACAGAATTATGATCTCCAGTTTTCATGTCCTTACCTGATCATTTTGGGCCATCAGTTGAACATCAACATTTTCTTGAACCTTGGGTTTGGAGCGAGGCTTAGATTTCTTGGCTTCTCCAGCATCATCACCATCCTATCATTTAATAAATGTATACAAAGGAAAAAAGACATGTTCAGAATATTCAGAATTGATCTTCTCATGCCAGGAGCATATGGGACTTATTTCCCAAATGCTGTGTTATATCAACAATATTACTTTGACAAACAAACAGAACTGGTTTGTGTGCACATTCAAAACTTGATTAACTTCATTTTTAGAATCTCCATCCCCCCGCCCGTCCTTCAATGTGGCCTCAGAGCTACATCCACATTACCGTAATAGATTAGGGGAAGGCAATGACATCAGACATTAAATGTTGTCAAAATAGGATGTGTTATATAGTTGTCACCCTTTTTATCACACATGCTGCCATACATATATCATACATAGAAATTAGGGCCAGTTTGATGGGTAATTCTTTTGGAAACAGAAATGTAAATATGCTTTATTACCTTAGCTTTTCTTTTTTTGTCATTGTTGTTTGAGCTGGTGGCAACAGGCACCACCAGGGGAGGATGACTGGTTTTGGACACTGTTTTGAATGAAGACACCTTACTGGGTCCAAAATGAAGTGCCTGTCTTGCAGCCGGTTGATGATGGGTGGCACTGGAAGATAGAGAAGGGGAACACTGCTGCTGCAGAAGCATTGCAGAGTGTGGCAGATGATGGTGAGGATGTTGTTTCAGTTCTGGTTGGGTTGGTGGGATGATATCCTCACAAGCTATCAGATCAATGGTTGATGGCTGGGTTACCGGCTTGTGGGTGGTTGTGGTAGTAGCTCTGGACATGAATGTTGATGGCATCACTGATCTTGGTTTGTGTGGGGTGAACAAGGGTTTCATCTTTGGTACCTGGGGTGTTTGGTTTCCACTGGCAGCCAATGGGATTGAGCGAGATGGTTTGGGGTTAAAGATAGGCACAAAGGGCCTTGATTGTGAAGGTGAAGGCTGTTGAGTCTCTCTACATACTTCCTTTCTTAGGAAGCCTCCACCATTCCCTGGTTGGAGCATTCCATTGCTTTCTGGCAGATTCTGCATCTGCTGTAGTGGAGGTGGTTGTAAACTACTAGCATCTCCTGTAGGACCAATATCCCTGCCTCCTTCCTTCCGATAAGCTGGCATACACGCATGATGAGGGGAGTAACTGTTGATATCCTGCTCTGAATAGTGCTGAAGCTGATCAGCAGCCAAAGAGAATATAGTGTGGTTTAGATTTCTGGCCGACTTTGGAGCAGAATGAGGTAACTCCTTCTTCCCAGTCGCAACTGTTCCTGTAATTGGTGTCAAATGTTGACCCACAGCATATTCTCTGGTGTTAGCTGGTGATGCATAAGGATGTGCTCCGGTGTTAGCTGGTGATGCTGCAGGATGTGTTCCGGTGTTAGCTAGTGATGGGTAAGGATGTGTTCCTGTGTTAGCTAGTGATGGGTAAGGATGTGCTCCGGTGTTAGCTGGTGATGCGTAAGGATGTGTTCCGGTGTTAGCTGGTGATGGGTAAGGATGTGTTCCGGTGTTAGCTAGTGATGGGTAAGGATGTGTTCCGGTGTTAGCTGGTGATGGGTAAGGATGTGTTCCGGTGTTAGCTAGTGATGGGTAAGGATGTGTTCCGGTGTTAGCTGGTGATGGGTAAGGATGTGCTCTGGTGTTAGCTGGTGATGCATAAGGATGTGGAGGAGTACAGAACAAACCTTGCCGACCAGGAGAACCCATTGGTATGGACAGATTGCTTTTAGCAGCATACGGTGACTGCCTTGGACTTTGAAGATCATGATGACGTCGTGAAGGAGTCACCTTTGTGTTGCTCCCATACGGCAATGGACAATGCAGACTAGACCCTTGCTGAGGGTTCTGCTGACCTTTTTTAGACAAGGAGCCATCATGTGGGTACCCAAACTGACTGGGTGGGAGGGCTGGAGTGACAGGAGATATGTTCTGAGGGGTCTTGATGATGTAGCCTGTGGCAGACTTGGTGTATGCTGGATGTCCAGTCAGTGGTCTGTAAGGAGATACCTGTGGCTGGGTGCTGTGCTGTAGGCTGCGGCTCTCACTGACCGGTACTAGAGCTCGAGCAGGGATTCTCTGTGGCACAGTAGATTTCCTATCGATCAGAGTCATACTTGAATGGCCCTCAGATTCAATCTGTTCAAGAAAAGAAATTAACATTAATTGGCTCCATTACAGTCTTATAGCATCTCATGTGCTTTATCTTGATATACAGCAACAAATCTCACAAAATGAATAGAAATTAAATGTTCAAGGCTACAAATAAATGACAATTACACAAGGAAAACATTTTGGTCCAAAAAGTTAAATAGCTGCATAATAAGTACATAGAAAGATGATGAAACAAATCTAAAAGCCCTGAATCACATGGTAAAGGAAACAACATCATGTGTGCATGTGAGTTGTGCTTTTAAGATAATGTGTGATTCCCAGCATTTTTTGTTAGTTTTGTTTTAAATTTGCTGATCCAAACACCCCATCTACTTTATGATAATCAATACACAATTCCTCCAGAACGGAAGTAAGCTAGTAGATCTTAGCTACTTACATATCCATTGGCCGAGTTCAGTGTGACTGCTGTGTACTGCGGCTTCCTTGTGACTTCTAGAGGGGTGTGGCACATGTGTGGCATCTTCTTCTTGATATCTGTCAGGAATGCCTGCAGGACTGGAGTGGAATCCACTCTAGGAACCGGTCTTAGTTCAATCTTCCTAATGCAGAACTCTGGGTAACTGAAAATGATTCTTGGTGAAGGAATAAAACATTATTATTTTAGAACAAAATGGAGGTTAATGTGAAATTAATATAGTTACAAATAAAATGGAAACTGATCACAATTTTGTTTAAAAGTCTGATATTAACACCTTAGAATTGCAGAGGACCATTGATCTTACCAAATATTTAAACAGCAAATATGTTCATGCAAACAGTGTCACCAAAACACAAACAAGTCTATAGAAAGTCCCCTGTCTACTCGCAAACTTTAATTGTTCTAATAGATTTTTCTTATTTCTATTAATTTTAAAGGATACGTGAACATAGTGTGTGGTATCGCAGGGAAGAAGACGTTGATGTACACAATGCCTTCTCCACTCTCTGGTAATCTGTAGCCATACTGTAAAGTATATGATAACATAGAAATAAAAAGTTAAGCCTTGGCAGAGTGATTGTTTATCTTACTTTATTTCTGCACTTTTCAACATTACATACAAAGTAATACACACACTAAGTACATATAAAACAAAATTCAAATATGATCTTTTCATAATATAAATCAATTAAATAATACCTTTAAAAAAAACAAAGTTGACAAGCTTGAATGTAATGGTGGCCTCTGATAATCAGTTTGAAATGGTGTACTACATTTTAATATTAGATTGGGTGAGAATAAAACAAAAATGAACTATTCAAAAAGAATGTAAAACCCTCTAAAATTGTCTTTATTCTTTTAAGGATGCCTCCATTCTACAATACATACTTTTTAAAAGACAATGGTAGATAACAAAGTTGAGAGCATGACAAAAAATTTCATTCTATAACGATTATTAAATTGCCAAAATGAGAAATGCATGGGTTTCACTTACATTATTTTTCCAGTACTTCTTCAGATCACCATAGGTTTTGTAAGGACTGGAAGATGGGATATGATGTGTTAGACTCACGACTTTCCCTTTCTTCATACTGTAAAATGAAGTAAAAATCAATAAGCAGAGTCTACAACAGTTTATGATAATAATAAGTAGGGTAAACTGAGAGTGCAACACACAACTTGCAACTATACATTTTATCATGTATTTAAAAACAAATATATGAGATTTATATGGTTGTTAGCACATCTGGAATGAAAAGAAAATGAATACACTAAAGTATTTTTTAACGGTAGAATTTATGTAATTACAAGCAGTTTTCAATTTTTAGTAAGTTAAGAATCTAATTAATTAATCATTAAACTCAAATAGGACAGTCTCATTTTTTATTTTCAATGTCATTCCAATGGCTCTGAGAACAAATCTTGGTTTGATTCCACAATCGATGATGCTTCGGCGTATATCTGGGACCCATTTCACAAAACTAGTGACAAATCTGTTGATAACCAATCAGAAGCAAAGATTTCCCGAGCTTATAACAAAAACTATCATTTGTTGCTGATGACAAGTTTTGTGAAATGGGGCCCTGGCTGTCTACATTAGATGTGAATATACTGAATTTAAAAAGATCTCTTCCAACAAGATATAGGTATAGACCAATCAACTAAATGTTCAATATGATGCATATTTCACTAATGTGGAACTTGGTCGTACCTATGCTTACAGTACATTTGGTTAGTCTAACATAGCAAAATCTTCAACCTGCATACCAAACTCATCATGTGAAAGGTGATTTTTTTTTAAAAGATTTCCAGATTATTAACACATTTTTACTGACTATGTGTGCTAAATATGGATTTTTTTTTTTAAATGCTTACCTTGGTAGTACAAAGCACCACTTGTCATCTACAGAGTATTCTGAGATGATGTAGTTGATATCCACCAGGAAGTGATTAATAATTGGAGGTAAAACTCCAAAATCCTGCAACTGTTCAGAGGAATATATGGGGAGGGGGGAGGGGGAGAAAAAGAAAAAAGATTTATAGCAATTCACCATTTCTATTTGTCATTCTGTATACTATCTGTATAGCCTCCTAAGTCCTTTGATGCAAAGAAAAAAAAATGCTGACCTAGATAATTAGTAGACATCCACCAATCTCTCATAAATAAAATATATATGTGCAGGATTTATATGCCACCAGAATAAACCCCCTCTCCTCNNNNTATTGCTCTACTTTTGGACCATTTATGCTTTCCCTACATTGTTTTTTTTTTAAACAATATTTTTATGAAAACAAGCGGAACAATTCATAAAGTATCATTTTTTATTTACTAATAAACAAAACGATCACAATATTGTTTTAGTACAATAAGATAACTTGAAGAAAAAAAATCTTATTATGAAATTATTCATAACCAAGATAACAGTTTCATATCTTCATAAGATGTGCCTACACTAAGATGAAGAAAAAAATATTTTGAAAGACTTATATCAAGACTTACTGTGCAATGTGGCATCTTGACAGTTAAAGGCTTGACTGCAAGGCATATTTCACCATCTGTCACGTTTGTTTCAAGGTCTGTTACGAAAACAGAAATGTAAAACTTTATGTATCTGAATAAAAGTACATTCTGAAATGATTCATATATGAGACGATTTGTATCTAATTGTGTCATTGGTCTGCCTCAGAATGATTTCCTGGCATTGATGGAGTCTAACAATATTTGATTTTTAAAAAAAAATTACACCACACATATCTGTAGTCAATTAAAAAAAGAACCTTATCCATTTTTTATATGAATCACTTTCAAAACAAGATTTTTTTTCATCTACACAAATTCTGATGTGTTATAGAATTATAAAATCAAACAATTATATCCAATATTAACTATTGATCAGCCATAATTATTAAACATGAAGACCTCGAAAGTTTTGCACATTCACATGATGAATCTTCGGTGTAAGAACAAACCTCAAAAAGTTTTCACCATCATGTTTTTGCCTTAGATCGAGAAATCATTAATTCTTACTGATAGCACCAAGGATTCCAGTACTTGTGATGAAGTCCCTCCCCTGGATGTAATATTCTCCAACTTTGTTCCACAAAGGAGCTAGCTTTGCCTTCAATGTGTATGTAAAGCAGGCTTGAAACACTGCTGGAATTACCCGAATGGGTTTCCCAACCTGGAGTAAATTGAATAAGTCAATAATTCAGCAATGGTCATTCCAAAGTCTATGAATATGATTATCATTTTAAGAATAAGTCCTTTACAATTTACTAGTAGTGTTTTGTCACCTATTACAAATGCCTAAGAGTAAAACCATTGGAAAGCCATTAGAGAAAACTCCACTAAGGTAATGTGGAAAAAGGTTTTTTTTATAATAAATTTTTGAATTTAAACTCTCTTTGTATTTACTTAAAAGATTTGTTTAAGAGAGAAGAGGCTCTTTAGATATTCCTTCTTTTTTTTTCCTTCAAGTTTATTTCTGTAGAGTTACATAAATGTTCATTATTTGCATTTGTTTGTTCCATGTTTCAAAGTTTATAGGCCTAGAGTCTACATCAGTTTTCAAATGATGAATGTACCTGTAAGTTCATCTTCCCACATCTCTCTTGAAGCTTGCCGGACTGCCAAAACTCAGAAGTGATGATCACATAAATATTGCCTTCTTCTTGGAGAGACGGTGAGGCCAAGACATTGGACTCGGTGAATATCAGTTCTCTGTAAGAATGATTATCAAGTTTGTTAGTACAACTTAAGCAGAAGAATTGATATATTAAGGTGATATGTATCTTTCTTACCAAACAACTCTTCCATTCTCACCTCAATCAGGCTTAATCAGTGGTCTCTAGACTAGTACTAGTAGACGTACTACTAGTGTACCGGTAGCTACCCTTTATCTAAACCATTTGCTTTTTGCGAAATATGCGCCAAAGCTATCTTATTCATATTCAAAACACTTTTTTCTCTATAAAAAGAAAATTCCTGGTTAAGATTAATTAGAATAAGGCTACCCAAACTTTTATTTATTTATAATCAATCAAAGTTGTGTAAACAATATTTCTTTCAAAAATGGTCTAGATCTAGAGTCTAGAGATCTAGATTCTAGATCTAGATCTAGACCTAATGAACAAAGTTTTGCTTTGATCATGTGATAAAAAAACAGATTTGACAATGATTTCTAATATTTGTGATAAAACATAGCATTATGATATAGCTCTAGGTCTAGACTAGAAGTCTATCATAATTATCTTGACTTAAATCTCATTAAATGAAACTTCCTTGTATCAATATATAAGCAGATTTGAAAAACTTCTGCAAAAGCTTTTCTTGATGCCTGGTTTTGTATTTGGTTAAACCATGCAGGTAAACTTCCTTTAACAAAATTTAGGCCTAGATCTAGATCTAGACCTAGACTAGTGAAAACAGAGTTTGCATTAACCTGCACTTCAGAACATTAGACTGGCCACATTTCTTTGTATCCTGGGAACTAGATATAGATGGTCTAGATGGATTATGGATGCCTGATGAAGAGCCTGGTCCAAAGTTATATGCAGATGGTGCATTATTTTCGAGCCGACAAACAACTGAGCACAGAAGACTGAAGTCTGGAACTTTTGCAAAGAAGATCGAGGAACCTCCAGCTGTGTTGTGCACCGGCATTTTTTTGCAATTTCGATCTCTCAATGCTTTTTGTGTTTCTTTACCAGTCAATTATACAGTTTGTATGCAGCTTATGCCTCATCACTTTAGCATCTGTCTCTTTAACCTTATTTCACAAAATCATCATGTTCTGTCCGTTCTGCTTGCTCTTCTATCATCTATCTTGTAATTTGTATAGAACTAACAGTAAACCAAGTCTTGAGTCTAGTCTTCTGCATTGACTTTTCGTATACCGCGCGCCGCCGCATTTGAATTGAGTCAAGTCGAAGTCCGGATATCCGATCTGGAAACGACACCGATCGGATACCCGAATATCGACGTGACGTGATGAAGGTCGGATTGAAGTCGTAACATGTTTCTATCATTTTAGAGCAAAAGTGATACAATTTCACTATGAATATTCTACCGAAGAAAAGGTGAGATTATGCCTTATCATCTATGTCATATTCTAAAGCTTAATACTTCGTTTAAATACGTTAAAATACAATTATTGTGAGCGTAATTGTTTTATGTAGTCCCATGTGTGTGCAATGATGTGGTCTAGGCTGTTTGTTGTTATTTACGAATAACGTTAGGCCTACTCAAAATCTCTATGTTTTTCTTTGTGCACGCCACCTACTTTAGAGGTGCACAGCCTGTTTCTCTACTATTTTTTTAATGTCAGCCTTACTACAGAATAAGTAATATACCTACATTTAGGCCTAGCTAGCAGATGTGGCAATTTTTTTTGTTTATTAAATTATTCTGAGAAGAAAAAATTGCTGCTGCTGATGTGCAATTGAGGGCATGGAATTCTTGTGGAATTATTTCTAATGACGGTAAAGACTAAAGTGACTGTTAGTGTTACTGTTAGAGTTTAGACTGGATCTTTTTGTTTTCTCTCTTCTTCTCCTTCTTCTTCTTCATGTATCACTCACTATAAAAAAAGCAAAACAAATGGGCTCAAAGCATTATGTGCGGTGCAAGGTGGTTGCATATGGGACCCTCTCTCCTTAGTCTTGACTTAACACAAAGTCTTTTGACACTTGACTGCATCCTGTTAACTTGCACACCAGCAACGCACAGCGGTTAATACTAATGCATGGGTACAAGTAATAAGTGCGGTATAAATTAAGTAATAATAATAATAATAATAATAGTGGTAGACTATTTCCAGAATATAATTATTCAGTTATGCCCATATGTATTCTTGAATTTGTTTCCCTTTCGTAATAAAATTTGATTATATTTGAAGCTTTTGTAGAAATCGTGGATCAAAAATGTCTTTTTCCTTAATTCAAAGACTGTAAAATGTGATTAAAATTGAATTGTAAAGTTATTTTTGTCAACCGTTTATTTAGTCACAGCATCCTTTTACAAGTTTCTTGTTGCACCAAGGCAATAGCACAATCCCAAATTAAATATAGAAGATTTGTGTTCCATCACTCATCAACAAATGCCCCTTGCCTGAATATTTATTACTAGTTCATGTATCTGGTTGGTAGTAAAATGACACTCTAGCTAGTACCCTGGTAAAATTTATTTGGGTTTAAAAATATACTAGATACGATTATTATAAGGGCACCTTGCTGCTCAATTATTGTCATATTCGGGCAAAGAGCTGCCCAAATATTGTTGCTTCCTCCTTAAAAATCCTTAAAGTGATAGATATTTTTGCATCTTGCGGTTTCAGATTCTTCGTTTTTATGAAGTTGATGTTATTCCAGATTATAATTTTAACATGACTGAATTCTCTTGCGGCACCCCTGAAATAGCGGAACTTTCAGCTACAAGCAATGCTCATTATCTAATAAGTGGCAACTAAGAGAAAAGTGGACCTACATCCACAAGGTTTCAGAGTAGAGAATGATTTTGATTTTTTTTTTCTTTTTTTCGGGTCTTTGAATTAACTTTTGCCATATTCATTCTCCTTTTTTTTGTACTAGTTGGCATGTCCGAACTCGAGATAATATCGCCAAGGTCAAGAGGGATGAAGCTCAAGCCGCAGAGGAAGAGAAAGAGAAAGAAGGAAGGATTGCTCTGGCTGTAAGTACCGTATTGTATATCTCTGAACTTTTAAGGTTACTAAGTATGTATTCGTATTTCATCTGTATGGAGCCAAAAGGATGTTAATTCATATACTTGAACACAGAGTTAACACCATTGTGGCTCTGAACAGATGATTTGTTTTTTTGGCATCAAACCTTTTCTTTTTTTTAAAAAAAAGGTCATGATGTAGGAGTGATCTATTTTTAGACTTATCAATAGGAATGGATCTTTGGGCAATCTAAAAGACATCAGCCCTGTAAAACTATAGAAAGTGAAGGTCCATCTAAACTTAAAGGTAAAGACCAGTATTGTAAACGCCCCAATTTCAAAAAATGAAATGGAAGCTCTTATTATCAATCATGTGAAAGAGTATGTTTTGAATAATACATGATGATACAAATTTTGCCGGGAAACCGCCTACTCATTGACATATTTGGTAAATTAGTTTATCTTTTGGGATGTGAGTGATAAAAACGCACGTGTCGCGCATGAGTGCGTAGTCCCATATACATCTTTCTGTGTACAGTGCTTGTAACTTTATGAAGACTGTGCCAAATTTCTTATCATTTTGATGATTCCAGAACCTTGCAGTACATCTATGCTAGGTGATCAAACTTTTCTGATCGATTTCACAACGTTTCTTTCACAATGCAATCGCATGACCATAACTGGTCTTTATCTTTAAGGTATGTGAATGTGGACCTCTCGCAATATTGTAGAAAATAGTCACCATCATATCTATCAGATCATGTACATAAAAATTGCTGAGCTGGCGAACCAATGCTATGTCTAAATGGTTCAAGATTTTTTTTTCACACAACAAAATGATGACTTCAGGAGAACTGTATTTTGAGACATATTTGGATTGGAAGGGACCAGGATCAAAGGACTTTGAAAGATTTTTTTTTTTATTGGAGCAGGAATCCTTATTTTGCTTATTCTAGGAATTGTGATAAGTCTTAAGTATATAGACATATAGATACATTCGCAAATAAGTAAATTGACATTTTACTTATAGTGTATAGAATCTTGAAGTGGCTGTGTTATTGATACATGGATTTAAATGATCTTTTTTTTTACAGGAGCAAGAAGCATGTACTGAAAAGCTGAGGATAAAAGCCAGAAACAAGAGTCTTGGCAGTGTCAGCTATGGATATGAAGAGGAAGAGATTGGACCACAGCCAATGCCCGATGTAGCCCCTACAGGAGTTCCCACTTCTCAACCCCTACCCAGAACTCACATCAACTTCTTCTCTGAAATAGAGGCAGGGGTAAGATGATATCCTCTTGACTTTAACTCATGTTATGTAGTTTGTGTTCAGGCTTTTATTTGTAAGAATATATATGAATAATACATATTCAAAGAAAAGTAGATTTAATGTACTGCTTGATAGTGGCAGCAAATGCGAATTGATGAGACTTCAGAAATTAATTTATTTTTAGTGTGAATTAATTGGGACAAATAAGATACAGACTACGTATGTCCCCATGGAGCGATGGTTTCTACTACTACCGCTCAGTCGGTAGAGCAAATCCGGGGACCCGGGTTCAAACCAAGTCGATGTGCTAGTGCCCTTTGTTAAGGCATTAATCCTCATTACCAGGTCACTCGGAGAAGACCTAAAGCCATTGGCAGTCTGGTTGCTTACCTACAAGCATTTATGCTTTCTTAGCAGTCAGGTAAAATAACCACCACCACCCTATTACAGATTTTCCCTTACCTAGCTTTACTTTGAATACATGTAAACAACATTTATCCTCTTTGAAGGGTGTGTTTGTTCTCAAATAACAAACTAAGTTCACATACCAGTACATTCATAAGATTAAAGGGATCGTTTAACAATATTAAACCTGAGATACACGGCCCTAGGTGTTACCAGTGTCTGTGATATGGTTTAATATTGAGGCCCTGAAAAAATTGCGCTTCAAAATGATCAAGAAGTGCCTCAAAAAAGTAAAAATCTTTGAGTGACCGGTTTTACCATACTCGTTTTCCCCAATAAACTGTAGTGTTATGAAAACCGTCAGGCGAACGGTTTTCAAAATTTGTATTTCCAATCATAAATATCTTGATAATCAGACAGGCGATGGGCTTGTAAAAGTCATGGGGCTCCTGACCGACCTAAAGGTTTATAATTATCTTTGCATCATGAGCTAAATCCAGAATTTTATTTCAGAATCTGAGACAAAGTTACCGGATCCCTTTAAGGATTAAAGAGAACACATGTCAGTAATCAATTATAATCACAAACTATGAATGTATTATACTCATCCTATTGCAGCTTTACTATAAGTCCTCTATTCTCTTAATGTTAAAAATGTATTTAAGTTTGATCAGAGCTGTAAGATTCAGCAATATGAGTGCATCTATTTAGAAACCTCCATTTCTATCCTGACAGAGCAACACCAATACCAGTAACAAGGACCATGAGGCTGAGAAGAAGCAGGAACAAGATGCCTATGAGAAGAAGATTGGGCTACTGGTAGGTCTTGGACAGAGTGCCATCGAAACACAACCAGTCAAACCTTGGTATCAGCAAAACAGAGAAGAGAAGGACAAGAAAATCGTGGATGCAACAAGTACAGAGTGAGTTCAATTATTTCAGTTCTTCTTTTTCTTTTTCATGTTTTACGTATTCTTGTGAAACAGTGGTTCTNCAAACTATGAATGTATTATACTCATCCTATTGCAGCTTTACTATAAGTCCTCTATTCTCTTAATGTTAAAAATGTATTTAAGTTTGATCAGAGCTGTAAGATTCAGCAATATGAGTGCATCTATTTAGAAACCTCCATTTCTATCCTGACAGAGCAACACCAATACCAGTAACAAGGACCATGAGGCTGAGAAGAAGCAGGAACAAGATGCCTATGAGAAGAAGATTGGGCTACTGGTAGGTCTTGGACAGAGTGCCATCGAAACACAACCAGTCAAACCTTGGTATCAGCAAAACAGAGAAGAGAAGGACAAGAAAAGCGTGGATGCAACAAGTACAGAGTGAGTTCAATTATTTCAGTTCTTCTTTTTCTTTTTCATGTTTTACGTATTCTTGTGAAACAGTGGTTCTAACTTCTTAATCTGGGAGTTATAGTTCCCATGTTGTTGTTTAGGAGTAAAGAATTAGCCTTTAATGACATGACCCCAAAATAACGTTTGTGTGCATTACAGGAGTATCAGTCCTGACCAAGGATTGAAATTTAGGGGGGCTCACAAAAGTGACAAGGGATCGGGCAGAAATTGAGTTTTAATAAATTTAGAGGGTATTAAAGGGATAGTTGAGTTCTGTTTTCAGACCGCAATTGCCTTCAAAGTGCATGGTTATTGCTCTTATTCCTATCTATGACATTTCTAGTGCCCTTTGAGGACCTAAATGTGCTATGAAGTTAATTTAAGACCCCAAAATGTGTGAAATTAAGCCAATACGATCATACCAATTCAGCTCCACTTTTAAAAAAAATATGATGACCATTAATTAATTAATTAATTAATAATAACAAAACATGGGCCGGCTGGTTGGGCTTAATTTAACCAACACAAAAAAAAACAACAAAAAAGCCAACATCAGCATTAGCTGAAATACAATGTAAAAGGCGCTATTTTGTTTTTCTAACAGCTTTTTCAAATTATTGAATATTTGTGGTGGTACACAAATATTAGAAATTGTTATGTTTGAGGATATTTCAGCCGTCTCTGAATCGATTTTGATCAAACAAATCAAATTTGTTTTTTATTTTTATTAACAGCTTGTGCTAAACTGTCTTTTTAATATTTTTTTAAAATTTGATTTTCAATTTTCAGCACACTTGAAATGAAGAGAAAAGCATCAATGGATCCAATGAGTGCCATGTTGAGGTACCTTGGGAAGAAACCAAAGAGTGTGACCGAGACAAAGACCTCCAGTCAACAGCATATTTCCATCGAAAAGGAATCTCAATCAAAAGGGGTATGAATTTAAGGGATTTTATTGAACTTCACATTTTGTGCCTGTGCATTCAGTATCCAGTTTCTATATCACATCATATTTGTTCTTTTCCTCCCTCTCTCTCTCTTCATCTCTCGCTCTCGTTGATCTCTTGCTTACTCCCTGCTCTACCATGTAACTTTTATTTTCTTTGACATGTATTCTGAGCAATTCACTTCAAGTACTCACAATTCCTATAAAATCTTAATAAGTTTATGTCCAGTGGTTGATGATTGCAAGAAATTTAATTTGTTTTGAACATTTGAAATACACAATTTGCTTTATTTGAAAAGATAATCCTGAAATAGTTCATTGTGTTACGATGAGTTTTTTGTATTGATGTGTCAATTTATGGAAAAATTCTGCTTGCTTATTAGAATATATCATTTGATATGCATCAGTAAAAATCATCTTGAAGCCATTTTAGAGTAAACCATTTTTTCTCCCATACACAGGGTCTACCGGGCACAACAAGTCTGATGAAGATGTTCAGCAAGTACAAGAATAAATCTAAAGAGGAAGAAAATGGAAAGGAAACCACAAGTCACAAAAAACACAAAGAAAAGAAGAGAAAGAAACATCATTGGCTAAAGGAAAGCAGAAGACACTCCAGAAAACATAGTCATAATAAATCCAGTAGCAAACACAGAAAACATTCAAGACATCAGAGTGATAGTACAAGTTCAGAGAGTGAGGACTCAAGGCGAGAGGCTAGACTGTCTAGAAGACGTAAGAAATCTCAAAAAAGAGACAGAAAACACAAGCGCAAATCAAGCAGGAGTGACAGCAACAGTGATAGTCAGAGCTCCTCTAGTAATGGAAGCGAAGAGACGAACAACCAGAAATTGCAGGTGTCTGTTAAACCTTCTCCCACAATTGAACAGTTAAGAGCAGAGAGGATGAGGAGAGAGGCAGCAGAGAGGACTAAGACCGAAAGATTTTTGGCTGGAAAGCCACTGGTAGAACAGCCTGCTCCCACGTTGGTGATAACAGATAAATTGGATGGGAAATATAATTCACAGTTCAATCCACATCTAGCAAGAAAGCGTCAACCAAAGGAACCTCTTTTTTAGACTACATTCTTAATTTTTCTCCTTTCATTCTTCTCCCTTCCGTAATGGTAATACATGTGTGCATTTCCCTAATGAGAAATAATGTTTTCTTTAATAAGCTCGGCATTCTTCTAGTGGAAAAACACAGATCAGGATTTTCCTGTTTGAGTGCATGAAAACAAAATCTCCTATCAATATGAAGAGAACCTTATCTGTGAATTCGACTTGAATTGCAAGTTTGAAAGTAACACCATTGAGGAGATATTAATAATGGACATGTCCTAAGAAAAATCAACACTTAACCTGTGATTCCTCCATAACGCAGGCAATCCAGAGTAAAGGTAATTATTTCAAAAGTGGATCCAAACAGTCGACGATAGTGCAAACCTTAATTCTACCCCTCTACCTTCTCCAATATGCATTGCCTTAAACATTCATGCTTCTCTCCCTCTCACTCCATCTCTCCTTCACTCTATCACCAAAACCTCTGCACTAATTTTTTTCATAATTGTCTTGATTTAAAGTTTTAGAGTGTGAACGTTTGAAACCCAATCCAGTAAATTTGGTAAAATTTGTACTTCTTGGGGGTTTTGATTTAATATTTGGACATCCATGTATGCCAGGCACCCGTTTGTGTTGAGCCCCGGTTTAACTAAACAAACAAAACATGAATTGAATTATGTGATTATATTGAAGTGTACTATCTGTATAAGTGTACATTTGTTTATCATAGCTCTTTATATTTATACCTGTTATGGAGACCCTAAAATAAATGGTAACTTTGTTTTAATAAAACTCTGAATTAATCTTTTATGTGTTACATGAATTTATTTTATTTGTACTCTATTCTAGATATTTCTTTCATGATTCTGGTAGGTAAACCAATAAATAATTTGATAGAAAATATGTGAAGAGAAATGTGAACTGGTGCACACAATAAAAATGATTAACATTCTGTAGAGTATATCAGGGTTATTGAAAAATTGTTTTTAATTTACAAACAATACAATTGCATTTCATTTTGTACATACATACACTTTTAAACAAAATATGTCTCCAATTACAAATTATTTTCAGCATAATTGATTTAAAAGAAAACTTTGATGGGAATGTACAAAATGGTTTTGACTAGACATTATGAAGGATTTTCTTGAGAATTAAAACAGGAAAATAAGAATATCAGGAATTTCAAACATGTTATTTACCTGATATTCAAATAAAAGTCACTATCAATTTCCAAATGACATGCCACAAACCTTTCAAAACAATTAGTCTGCTCTGTTAATTGATTCCCAATTTGACACAATCTTACTATCATTTAAGAAGTAATTTGCAGGAGATAAGAAGGTCCTATTGGAATGTAGACAACATAAACATAGACCTTCCTAAATAAACCTATGTATTATATTCTGTAGAACGCATAAATGGATTTCACACTGATTGATTACATGATTGATTACATGATTTTTTTCAAATGAATTGTCAATAAACAAAACATGTACTGAACAATATTTGATGTACTGGTATTGCAAGTAAAATTGAAGTAAAATGGTATAGTCAACTGTACCTTTCCTGTTAATGAACAAAGAAGGAAAATCTATAGCATGCCCTGTAATTAAGACGTGTATTGGAGTCTACTCCACACTCTGAGGGCAAAGCGATATATCCTTTTCAAATATGTCCCAAGGAAATAATTAGTTCTGGTTCATAAATGTAAACATTTTCTATGGTATTGCAAAATGTCTATAGGTGAGCTACAGCATTGGTCAAAGTCATGCTTTTTTCTCTCTTTTTATTTTGCATCACTCATCTACATGTATAACTTTTAATATCATAGCATTTATAATCAAGTTCCAGGGATGCATGTCACAAAACTAGTCATCAGTGACAAATGACAGTTTTTGTTATAAGCTACTGAAATCCTCTCTGCTGATTGGTTATCAGCAGTGATTTTTTTTCTTTGTCATTGAAAAAAAGGCTTTGTGAAACGGGGCCCCAGGTCTTCAAGTAACCTTCAAACGACCCAACAAACTTTAGTCTGACAAATAGGCCTTGTCATTTAGAACAGTGTACTCTTATTTGAGTAAAAACATTCATGAATACAGGTATTTTATCAACTTAAAATTCATCACTGTCACTTGTAATGTAAACCTGTGAAAGTACTTGTCCCAAAGTTGTTAGTCCTGAGCAAAATAATGTAAGACATTCAGTATTATCGTTTGGGGACAAAAGAAGTGTCCACACTGATGGCACCATATCTTTAATGCACAGATGTACTTAGAAGTATCCAAGAACTGTTTTTGAGAGCTAGGAACTATCCTCACACAAGTAAAAATATGTGAACATGGTAGAAGATTTAGCTATTTATTTCGAAACCCATGTGACTTGAACCAACACTGATTTACATTCAAGAAATTCCTACTATGTACTTAGAAATCCTGAAAGATCATAATCCAAATGATGAAGGGGTTTTTCTCCTTGGTGTTGAAGCGGTAGATTCTTCTTTCCTACCGGGTGTTGCAATTTTCATACTGCAAGAAAAGAAAAATAAATGCTATAATAAGATCAATATTGACAGGAATCATTCACATTCATTTCTTAAAGGCATTGTTTAACAATGTTTCAAGTTCTACACATCTGAGATGCATGGCCCTACGTGTTATCAGTGTCTGTGATATGGTGTAATATTGAAGCCCCCCCCCAAAAAAAAAAAAATTGTGCTTCAAAATGATCATGAAGTGCTTCAAAAAAGTAAAAATCTTTGAGTGACCGGTTTTACCATTTTTATTTTCCCCAATAGACTGTAGTGTTATAAAAAACGTTGTTTGACATTTTGAATTCCAATCATAAATATCTTGATGATCAAACATTTGATTGGCTTGTAAAAGTCATGGAATTCCTGACTTAAATATAGGTTTATAATTATGATTGCAGCATGAGCTAAATCCAGGATTTTGTTTAGAATCTGAGGCAAAGATACCCAATTCCTTTAACATGTCTTCTTGCATCAACACATTCCAGATTTATTTTTTTTCATGTATGATGTGTAAAATTACATGGTTTCTGAAAATCATCAATGTCCTCATCACATTATTTTTTCTATACTTGGATTTCATTCTAAAGACAGATGTTTGTAATTTAATCGTTAGGACAAGTCTTGAGATATTCGTACATTTAGGTATTAAAGCTAATAGTATATAAATGAATCAAGAACATAAAATGGACATATCAAAAGTATCTTTGCATGTCCATACTCGAGTAGGGCTAGTACATTTATACTATCATCAGGTGGGTTTAAATCTTCTTTTTTTATGACCGAGCCTTAAGGATGCTAACAATGCTTACCTTCTAGATGATTTAATTCTCTCAAGAAGTTTGCCTTCTTTCCTTGCCCTAAGTTCTTCTGTTGCTAGCACCATCTCTTCCTCCATGTTTGGTAAGTCTGCCTTGGCTGCCTGACGTCCTTGCTAAATATTTCAAAGTAAAAGGAAGAAAATAATGTATTTCTCATTAAAGTAAACAGGCTAATAATATGCAATATTCATACACTTGAGCTCACCATTGAAGTAATAATCTACGGTGAAAAGGGCAATGTAACATTTTTTCAAATTATAATGATCAAATCATGGTTGGTATAGCCGTACATTCATTTAAATTCCAACTGAAAGGTCAAGGGTTTGATTCCCACCCTGACACCATTGCCCTTTGGCAATACATAAATGTTAGATGGAGTAAAGAAACATACCTGTCTTGTTTTGCCTTTTTCCTTGATGCTGTAGAACATAGGTCCCAGCTCGGCCAACCACTCCCCTTCCACTGCTGTCACACACTGCATGTATTCCTGGATGGAAGTAAACACAAAGATAAATCAACATTCTAGATGCTTTCATTGTACGTAAGTTGACATGTGCTACTGTACATCAACCAATTAACCAGCCATCATTGCATATTGGCTATGCATTCACACAGTTTGTATACATAATTATAGAGGTTTCTAATAGTAGATATCGAGGGTTCAGTGACACAAAGACGTAACTCCATATTTTGCCAAAATGAGTATTTGATATCAAAATGTTCAGAAAAATGTGGGCTTTCCAGTGAACACAGACTTAACTCCTTAAGGCCCAAGTGCACAGTGACACATAAACCACTTTTTCACAAAATGGCCAAAATGGAGTTGCGTCTTTGTGTCACTGACCCCTCGATATTCTGTTCTAAATCCTTGCAACTGCGTAATACCAGTTTTAATAATTTTTCATCAAGGATACATCCCATTATATTGGTCATTTGCACAGAAAGGCCAACACCTAATATGAGGCCAATCACCTTGATTCCCAAACATTACATTCAACTAAAATGGAACCTATGAAGAAGGACCTCAGCCCTGATGCATAAAACTTACCATTGATGGTAACTTTGCCATCAATGGTAACTACCATGGAAACCTTGATTTTGATAGGCTGTTGAGCCCGGTTACCATGGGCCCTGTTCACATAGGCCACTTGCTGTATGTTCAGTAAATTGCCTATACTATTATTTGAAGAGGGTAAAGTAGGTCGATCCATATGAATTAATGTAAAACATGTAAACACACAGAAGAAAACCTTACACAAGCAACAACAAAACAACAAAAAAGAGCCAAAAGAAAAAAAGGCACCTACTTTTGAGGTCATGACCAGCTCATGGTAGATGATATACTCTGGTGTGAACCCCATACCAAAGAGGGCGCTAGTCGGATGCAGATGACATGGCATACCAGTCCTCACGTTCACATACTCTCCTATGCCCTGATAGGTAGAATATGCAACAATCAAGAGAACAATAATGGATCTTACTTCATATTTTCCATCATTCCATTTGACTTTCTCGCAGTACATATGATAATAAGACATTGACATTCATATAAATCATACACCCAATGAATAAGTGGCAATGACAGTTTCTGTATCAAAAGCTTTCAACATTTTGCTCATTAACTCCTGCTCACAAAACATGTTAAAGATTAACAAAGGTGAAACCAATGATAAACAAGATGGAATTTTGACTGCACGCAGTCGAAAATGATGCCTCCGCCATAGAGCAATTTTTAAAATTCAAGTTGATTGTAATCCATCTGTCGTTTTTTTTAATGATAATGCACTCACAAGCTATTTATAGGCATACATAATGAGCCCC
>BEXV01000082.1:449110-461296 GCA_003118195.1 Hemicentrotus pulcherrimus | reverse complement strand
GATGGGAGACAGACCACAGCCATCATACTTCCACAAAAACATCAAATTTCACCTCCAATCGGACAAATATAGGACAAATAGAGCTCTAGTCATGCCTCGATCTCTTAACTAAAAAGTTAACACCTGCTGGATTTTTCATCGGCGCCCGGTGCCGTAGATTTCCGACATCGCTGACGGATACTCCGTAGCGACAGGTACATCTGCTACGGACGTTTTCGGCTCAGCAGAACTTACCGGGGAATCCACGGTAGGTTTCAATGATTATTATCGAGACAAATTTATTTTATTTTGAAAACCAATACCCCTGACCGCAAACCGGGCCGTGACGCAAACCGGAGCCTCTAGACTCTACCCTAGCAATTGCAGCCTCATTTTCCTAAATTGGCGCCTACAAGTACCCTTCGGATTAGCAATCTCTGGCTGCCATTCGCTTAATGTTATAAGATATTGATTATTAATTCAGTTGAACAGTATAACCTACCCACAAAATAAAAATAGTATGGGACTGAGCAGACATTAATTGTGCACACATCAAGATACGGTCTGTATTTATTATCATGTAGAGTCTCGGCCTATCTAGACTATATAATCACAATCTAAACAAATACATCCCTAAACACTTAAAATCATCTCAACATACCAGCAAGAAATGAATATTCACTGCCACATCATAGTCTACCTGATTTCTTGTTTTTCCAAACATTAGTGTTCCGACGTCTCGAAAACGCAAACCACCTCGACCGGCAATAATCCATACCGTACCATACCGTAAACGTCGACCACATGTTCTGAAAAGCTCGACTCTATCAAGGTTGAGTCGCCAGCATAGAGATATATCTGTTGTTGTTGTTGTTGTTCTTGTTCTTGTTGTTCTAGTCTTAAGGGCGTGTGTCATTCAATTATGAATATTTACAACACATGCACTTTAGATCTAGTCTAGACTCTACTCCTAATTTTTTTAGATAATAATAATGAAATTTTAAACCGCAAAAAGCTGGTTCAAGAGTAGACAGAAATAACCATCTGAATTGGGTCATTTCTTTAACAAAACTGATATTTATTGTCATTCCCCAACACATCGGAGGTCTAGTGGAGCCAGACGTAGCCTCAGTGGAACAACCGACGATTAGAGAGGAAGTTTTCAGTCTAGTTCAAGAGCTATAACAGGCAGAAAACAATATGTATCGATGGAATTGACTAAGTCATCAAACTAACTCATGTGGGGTCCCTCGGGGGTCCCTTCTTGGCCCCCTTCTTTTTAAATTATATATTAATGATTTTTATCTTTCATCTGATGTACTATCTGTCACTTTTTGTAAATGATTCAAGTGTATTTTTTCTCATAAAAACCCTGAAGTTTTATTAGATACAGTTAATATTGAATTAAAGAAAGTTATTTTGTGGATTCATGCAACTTCCTTGAATCTTCAAAAGACAAATTATATGTTTTTTAGTAACTCCCTTAAGGATGTACCTGGAAATGTATTTTTTGATGATGTTAATGTTGTGAGAGTAACTTCCACCAAGTTTCTTGGGCTATATACACATTGATGAGAAGCTGTCTTGGGCACTCATTGTACTAATATTTGTAAAGTCGTGTCTAGAAATACTGGTGTATTTGTCCAATTTTTCACTTTCTTCTATAATATGTTTTTGTCCCACAAAAATTTTTGCTTATTTTGTATTCTACTTTAATTTTGCCTTATCTCAATTATTGACGGAGTGCTGGCATGGAGAAAGTCTTTGAAAACACAATTAGATAAGATTTGTGTTGCCCAAAAGAGGGTGGCTAGAGTTGTTTTAGTTAATGCGAGCTATCCAGCTCATACTAATGTTTTGTTCTACAGTAATAAGCTATTGAAGGTTGAAGACATTTACTTTATACAGTTAGGCGCAATTATGTATGGTTTTGAAAATGGTACTCTCCCAAATGCGTTAGTATAAATATTTCGAAAGAACAATCAAATTCATAGCTATAATACAAGGCAGGCAACTGTACTTCATATTCCACGTGTAAGAACTGCTTTTGCTCTATCAATGTAATTAGATCTATCAGTGTTGTTGTTTTTTTTTTAACGCAAATTGAAATTGCATTTATTGAGTACCTATATGTCGACAATTAACGTACAAATTATATCACCAGAAATGATATTAGGTAATGATTTATTAATTGTTATTGATATCGTGCATTATCTTTTTGTTTTTGTTATGTTTGATTATTCAATATAAATGTCAGCATTTCACATTCTCCCCCCCCCCGGCCCCCCTCCTCTCCTCTCTTCTATTTTCTTTTTCTTTACACCAAATACCATTTTCCCCTATACATATAACTTTCTTCTTTCTCTGTTTTTCTCTGTTTTGTTGTTTTTTTCGTACAAGTTTGCTTTTTTCCTCTCGATCCTTTTGTATATATTTTCATCCTCTCCTTTTCAAATTTCAAGCTATCCCTTTTGTAAATAGTTCCCACATATTTAATCATGTGTAGTTTTGATAACTTTGAAACATTTTAAAAAGTGAAACATTGATGGATTATGTTATATGGGGACAGTGCTCTTATACAAGCCCAGCTTTTCTAAGGTCTCCACTTTCTTTCATTTTGATTATATATCGACTTAAAATTGCACTTAAATTGTTTTTTTCTTATGATGTTTTTGTTCTATTATCATATGTAAAAATGTTTTGAAAGAAAGAAATAGAATGAACCTTATATTGGGAAGTTCTTGTAGTTGATTTTCAACTTTAAGTAAAACTGCTGTTCATCGGATGAAAATCGTATCCAGACATCCACCTCCCACCCGGGAGTTTTAAGTCAACCGTTCCCCCTATAGCCTATGACAACTACCCCCGGAAAACTACCCCCAGCCAACTACTCCCAAGGACAACTACCCCTTAGACAACTAGCCCCTAGGACTACTATCCCTGGACAACTACCAGGCCCTGAACAACTACCCCCAGTCAACTACACCGTGACAACGACCCCTAGGATATTTGTCCGGGGGTAGTCCTATAGTGGATAGTTGTCGTAGGGGGTATTTGTCTGGGGGCATTTTTCCCGGGTAGTTGTCTGGGGGTAGTTATCCTGGAGGGTAGTTGTCCGGGGGTAGTTGTCCTAGGGGTTGTTGTCTGCATGAGGGTAGTTGTCCAGGGGGTAGTTGTCCTAGGGGTAGTTGTCCTAGGGGTAGTCGTCCTCAAGTTCATTTCAAGTTCTTTTAATTCAAAACCAAATGACAATGATATAATATTTTACATAAAAAAGAAACATGGTAATAGTGCACTAATCAACATTATATTAACTTGAGTATCATTATAAAATGAATGGGTTTAGGACCCCTGTATATCTAAGATTGTGAGCGGGGCTCTATAATAAACAAAATACATACATTAACAATATGGCAAGGTGAATAAAAAGAATGTAATGTATGTACAAGACAGTGGTTGACCTAGGGNCCCCCCCCCCCCCCCCCCCGCCACTCTTATTCAGCGGCCGTTTGAGTCGTTGCGAAATTTCGCCTAAAAACTGGACAACAACAAAAAAATGTGAGTTTATTCCTCGAGCTGCCGAGCCCCGCCGTTCTGCAGGCCCTGACATGTAAGCTTCTACTATAAGCATATTTTGGGGTCTGTAATTTTCCAACAAACTGCCCCCCCCCCCTCCGTACGCCAGTGTTCAGGGGCGCATGTCTTCTCACCCCTATAATAATAAAAAAACAAACACGCTTCCCCATCCTCTCGCAATATTTCAACGATATCGCTATTATAAAATCCTCCATTGATAAATCGAGGGCCATGCAGAATGTTTAGGAAATTTAATTCCTGTTTAGGCCTACTCTCCTTTTAATTTGAATGGAATATAATTTGTATGTGATTCATTTCAGGTTTTATCATTATTTATTTTCTTTTTGGTTAAAAAATACGAACCACTTTTACTCCTTTACTGCTTTTTTTTCGGGGGGGGGGCGTTTTGATGTTTTGCCCTAACCCCCTTTTTCGTGTGGGGGCGACCGCCCCCCCCCTCCCCGCTTCTAGCGCCTATGAGCGGGATGTACATTGTCTAATCGAAAATATGTAGTGGATATCGTCAAAATTTATTGGCGTAGCGCGGGTCCAGCCATTGAGACAGAGACATTGTTGAGGTGGAGGTGATACAAGTATATTATCTTCTCCCGTTCTCCCGTGTTCCCATAGCCACTGGCTTTGTACAAACTGAAAAAGGGTAATAATTTGTTTGTACCATGACCCCAAAATTAACTATGATCGATTTTAAAAGTTACTCGTCCATATCGCAATTCGGCCATAAGGCGTTAAGCAAGCATCAAATAAAATGAGCATTAAATATTTTATTGTTAACAATGCAGGCGCGGATCCAGGATTTTTTAGGGGGGAGGCCCAAATTTGAAATTATGCGAGCCAAATATTGGTACGTAATGGTGACCAACAGTGACGTAATGCGGGGGGGGGAGGCGAGTTTCCACCTCCCAAGCTTTGACGTTTCCTTATATTCTTAGAGAAAGAAGACGATTCGTTGTAGAGTTCTCGACTCTTAATCTTCGTCTAAATTCAGTTACCCCCTTTGCTTTTACGTTTCATTTAATCATTAGTTTCTGTTATCGACTCTTAATCCTTGTCTAAATCGTCCCCTCCCCCTCCCTCTCCTGCGCGAAGCGCGGAAGCTTTGACGTTTTTTTAAACTATTAAAGAAAGAAGACGATTCGTTGTACCGTTCTCGACCCTTTATCCTCGTCTGATTTCAGTCCCCCCCCCTCCCCTTCCCGCGCGAAGCGCGGAAGCTTTTACGTTTCATTAAAATCATTAGAGAAAGAAAACGATTCGTTGTCGGTTCTCAAATCTTAATCCTTGTCTAAATTCAGTTCTTCCCCCTCCCCTCCTGCGCGAAGCGCGGAAGCTTTGACGTTTTATTCAACTATAATAAAAAGAAGACGATTCGTTCNTATAACAAGCAAAAACCATACTAAATTCATTTCAATTTATCCCCTAACAACAACAATTCTTTAGGAAAACTACGACAACTCTGTTGAAAACAGTACAAAACAGGAATTGAAAGACTTCATTATATAAAGTGAACTGACAGACATACATCACATGTTAAGCGGAGCGCAGCTGTGTAAACAACAATGGGGAGACGATTAAACCAGTTTGGTCTCCTTTTATGGAAGAACTTTATTCTTCAGGTAAGATCTGTTTCTATTTAACTATTCTTGGTAGAGTACAGTGTAAATACAAATAAGAATATGAGAAATATAATTTTTAAGGGACTGTCTGTTAGGTTATGAAATTTAAATATTGCAATGTCTATCAGCTATCTTTAATGTACACAACTTAAGTAAATTTTATCCTTGATCTTTCACAGTGAAGACACTAAACTTCTATATTACAATCCTTTATATTCTAATTCCTAAAATCTACACTGTATATTCTGTGCTTATGAAGTACATGTACTTGTAGATAACAATGAGATCACAATAGAGTTAGAAATTTTCTTTTCAATTGCCTAATATTTAGATGACTAAAAATGTATACAATGAAACTATTATTTATTGATTTTACCTTTTTATTATTATGGTCTGTTTGAAACTCAATTTGATTTAAAAAACAACAAATATCTATGTTTTATGAATTGTTCTTGCTTAATTGTACAGTACATGTATGTACAGTACAACATTGTAAATAAGATGAATAATAAAGAAAAGTGGCAAGCTCAAGCTAAGATTGCAGATGAGCACCAGATTTAAGGCAAACAAAAATAATTCTTATTGTTACATATTCTGTTGTTGAGTGAACAGAGCTGTGGTAGGTAAACTAAGTCCTAATAGTTTAAATTTACTACCAGTAAGTGTAATACATGCCAATAGCTATAAATTTCCCAGCAATTCTAATTGATTCTTCACTGTTTTTCTGCAGTTTCGGAGGCCAATTGGAACAACCTTTGAGATTTTGGTCCCTATTGCCTGTGCATCACTCCTTCTATTGGCAAGGTAGGCAAATAACAGCTTTAACATTAATCCGTTATAAAGTCTAATTATGTTACTTCATGGTGTAAACAAAACAAAATATTTTGACACTTTTTATTGTTAATAACTCATTTTTAGAACTTATATAAGTGTTATGATTTTTAAAAAATAAAAACAATGCTGTGAATATTTAAATTTTTCACTTTTTGTAAATCAAAAGCATTAAAGCTACATGTACCTGGTACTTGTATCCCACTTGTCATTCCTGTCATCCTATGGCTCTCCAGTGTCTTTACAGGGAAATCCAACCTTGATAGCAATTGGCAAACAACTATAGAGGAAAGTAGACCAGTGAGAGTTGGAATGAAATCTAGAAGAACAAATTAGAAAGAAATGAAGTTTTGAAAGTTGTAATCACTGTAAGTACGGGCACTTCAAGTCATCAAATTGGCTGACCCTGTAATGTCTCTGTCATGTAGTGGCAGACAACTTTCTCATCTATTCCAACGCACAACATGACTATGAAATTTTAAAATGTAAAATATATGAATCAAGAGAGTCTTTTCTCTTTAGAGGACCTATGATAATATGCTATTCATAATATATTTTGAGTAGTACCCTAAAGGGAGAAGGCACTTTAGAGAAAAACAGAAACTAATAATATTTTTGTACATGACAAACGGGAGGGTTATTTTTGACTACATTAAAAGTTGTCAAAATCCACTGACCAAACTGCCAATTTTAGTTTTGCATCTACCTACATGTGTACTGAGCTCATATTTCAAACAATTTGCATTCTGACATTTGAAATACAATCATTGTAGCAGGTTCATGAAATAATTTGTAAGGCACTTAACAAAGACTTAAATTTGATTACATTTGAAAATGCTCTATTCTATCAGTAAAATCAATCTCTTCCCAAATGGGTCACATGTTCTCTTTTATTTATGTATTTAAAGTAAATGAAATGACCAATTAGAAGTTCATTGCATATTCAACTTCCTTCCTTCATATTGATTGTGAGTAGACCTGTAGACCTGACTTAGTATTAAACTAGAAAAAAAAAATCAAATTGACTTTCTAAAAAGAAATGACTTTTTCAACATAATTTATTTATTACATGACGTCCTGCTCTACAGACATTAGCAATTATGAAAAATGAATGCATGCACATATAATATTTATAAACACTAACTTTTTAAAACCGCTTTGTGCATAAGAACATACTGTAATATCATGATGTGATGTTATGCTTCATTAGTGCATAGCAGTATTATCAGACGATGCATTATCATACTGTACATGTCAAACGTTACTTCACAAAAACTGACAAAGTTGAATGCGCCTTGGGTCACTTTTATGTAAATCATTGTTGGCATTAATTATGTTTGCACTTTAAAAAATAATTAAATTTTAGCAAATTTCTTTCACTATGGTATGATTGCCAGTATCGTGGAGCATGACTGCATCAAGATTGACATACCGTACATGTACATCTTCTGAGAATAGTTTAAATTGTATAGTTTTTGAACATTTACATTATGTGCAGGATGTTGGCATTATAAAATCATATGAAATATTTTAGAAGCATATCTTCAATTGAATTATGCACTTGAGGTATATTCTAATTTACCATCTTCTTCTGATATTGGTTGCTGTCGGTGCTAGTAGACATACTTTAAGTCATCCAGTATTGCTCTATTCTGACCATCGCAAGAAACTATTAATTTTACATTACACAAACATGTACATGTACCACTACATGTTTGACACACCAATCACAATGTGTTCCAGTAGAGTAAGTACTTGTAATAGTGGCGTGACAGGCAGAGAGAGCTCCATTATTGAGCTTCAAATATGCTGTTGTCTGGTTAAGCGGACAGTTGTGTTTGTATTGAGAATTAAAGCATTTACTGTACAACGTAAATGGTCAACAGAAGAAAGAAAATGAATTTATCACACATATTTTGTTTCTAACAAGAAGTAAATAGAGAATTGTAGCTTACATGTATGTGTAAAATGGTATGCATTTTTGTAGGGCTTTATTGAATTCACCTTTTTGCCATTGCCTGAAAATGAAAAACACGACTTGATCTGTGTTATGGCTGTAAATAATCTGGAGTGACATAATTTACAATATATTATCATTCTCAACTTATATGTGGGCTTAAAAATTCAATATACCGGTAATATTTGTTTTGCTTCATTTCTTTACCCTATCAGTATATTACATCTAAGTAATATAACTACAGTAGTCTTCTGATTTTATTAATGCTCTGACTCTGACTTTAAACTTTCAATTCAAAATTTATGAAAATTAATTTAATAACTTTATTTTTACCTTTGCCCTCACAGGAACCTGATCAAAATTGAAGAGGAGTGTTTCCGTAAGTTATGAGTTTTATGTTATGGTATGCTATAAAGTTACACGACATGTCACTTGTATGTCATTCATACTTGCCAATGTCTTCCTTATTAGTCTTAATTAATTTCTTCTCCTCTTTTTGCAAAATCTCTCTCTCTCTCTCTCTCTCTCTCCCTCTCTCTCTCTCTCCCTCTCTCTCTCTCTCTCTCTCTCTCTACTCTCTACTCCTTCATCTGCTCAAAATAGTTAATTATATTGTGTATATTGTGAGTGATCATTTTACAAATATTTATAAAGATTACTACAGGCATCTGTAGATCTAATCGAAGTCAAAAGTTTTGTCAGGTTTTAAAACTCAGTTTGTTTTTAACAAAAATTATGAAACCCAGTTTGATTGTGAAAAAAAAATTGAATGCAGAGAAAATAGTAAATTCTTTACCATAATCAAGTTTTCATTCTCATCAGATTTTTTTAAAAATCGCTCATAGAGTCATGCAAGTAACCTCTTTAAATTCACTGTTCAGTCTGATAATAGATTGAATGTAGAGAAAAGAGTGAAGATGTAAATTAATCTCTTCACTGCTCATTCTGTTTTTAATAATGTAGATTTTGTTTACAATGATTAAAAAAATGTCCCCCCCCCCCCTGAAAAATAAGTTTCAAATGTTGTACTGCAGGATGATTTGAACACATATTTGTGATGTTGTAATGTGTAGATCAGTTTAAAGTAACATGTGGTTGGGTACAGGTGGGGTACAGTATGTGGGAAAAATTATGTTAATACCAAAATACAATTGAATTCAATACTTGAAGTCAAAGGAGGCAGAGGAAATTCCAAAGTGGGTGGGCACCAAAATAAGAGAGCACTTTCTGGAGAAAAAAGGGCACCTTCAAAGGGAAAATATACAATTGTTTAGACATTGGTATACATGTATACTAGTCTAATGTATACCCCTTTATTGTGATTGCATTATCAGGGATGATTTCAATATTTGTTTCTGCAGTTGGATGTGATAGTCTAAAAATTCATTTGCGAGCGAGGAAAGCGAGCAAGGAAAATGTTTAAGATTTGTCAGGTCGCAGTGTGAAAAATTACATCTTAAAAAGAGGACAAACCCAATCCTGATGGGGTTATAAGCACATTCTCATATCGAAAGACTGAAAAGATCTTTGATAAGTTACATAGTTATAACATTTATAACTACGAGCGAGCTTTGGGTAATATTGCTTTTAGTCGCTTAAAATTAGGGGCATGTTTAATGATGAGAGGAAAAGGGGACACTTATCGAAAGAGTTAAGACACTTAGTAGAAAAGAAAAGGAGCATGTGTCAGTCTACAAAGGCTAATTATCAGTGGTGAAAATGTAGCACTTCTTACACCTAAATAAAGAGACATGCACCAGGGATAAAAAGGACATTTTTCTACGGAAAAGAGGCACCCTTCAGATTTTAATAGGGGGCATTTATAAGAAGTGAAAAGGGGCATTTATGAAAAAGGGATAGGTTCTTTATTAGAAAGGAAATTGAGCACATATCATTGTTAAAAGGGTAATGAGAAGGGGAAGTGGCTCTTATTAAAAAGAAAAAGAGGCACATGCTAAAATAAACAGGGCACTTAATATCAAAGACGAAAAGTGGTAATTATGAGAAGGGGAAAGGGCACTTATAAGGAAAAAAGAAAAAAGAGCATTTATTAGGAAGGAAAAGGGGGATGTGTCAAAGTAAAAGGAGCACTTATAAGAGATGAAAAGAGCACTTATCAGGAGGGGAAGGGGTACTTGTCAAAGTAAAACGAATATCTATCAGAATTGAATAGGGTCATTTACAAGAGATGAAAAGGGGCACTTATGAGAATGAAAAGGAATTATATTCATAGATGAAAAGGGCCATTTCTGATAAGGGAAAGGGGCTCTTTTTTAAATGGGGGCACTTATTAAAAAAAGGAAAGGGGGCACATGTGAAAATATAAGGTGCGCTTATCCAAGTAAAAAAGGGGCAGTTATTAAAAGGGAAAGGGGCGCTATTTACAAAGGAAAAGGGGAACCTCTCAGATTTGAATAGGGCAATTATCAGAGGTGAAGGGGGCGATTATCAAAAGTGAAATGGGGTGCTTCTCGTACCTAAAAGGGGGAACTTACTAGAGATTAAAAAAGGCACTTATGAGAATGGGAAATGGACCCTTATTGCAAAGGAAAATGGGAACTTGTCAAAAAAGGGGTTTGTGTCTAAATAAAAGGGGCACTTATCAGAGGTGGAAAGGGGAAGGGGCGCTTTAAAAAAATTANAAATGGACACTTATTGCAAAGGAAAATGGGAACTTGTCAAAAAAGGGGTTTGTGTCAAAATAAAAGGGGCACTTATCAGGAGTGGAAAGGGGAAGGGGCGCTTTAAAAAAATTAATAGGGGCACTTGTCATAGTAAAAGGGGCACTTTTCTTATGCAAGAAGGGGTACTTGAAAAAGTGGGAGGGCACTGTACCCCCCTGTTCCCCCCCTCCAGTCAAAGGGCTTTTGCCAAATTTTGTTCTATTCAAAATTGTATCTAACTACATGTAGGCACAATATTTTTAAAACTTGTATCTTTTAGAGTTAGTAAAGCACTTGACATTAGAGAATTTTTATTCATTTTTCCAGAAACTTTTCCAGAAGAATTTGTGGATACTGGCCATGGCTTCAGTCTAGATGATCTAAGTACGATAGAAGGATGTATAGCAAATGGAACATCATGTCCTGCCATTGCTTTTTATCCAAACAACACCGTTAGTAAGTACTTATTGAATTGTGTTATTTTGTGATTGCATCTAAAAATGTTTTATGTATTTTTTTAGCTTGCATGTTTGTGTCTGTGGTTACTTTGAAGAGTTTCCTCTGATTTCCGTCTCTTTAAATTGGAAACGACTTACTGGTACGTACATTTTACCCATGATGTACATGTACATGTATAAGTATATTTGATTCTTTATTCATTAATAATAATAATAATAACTATTTCTTATATGGCGCTTTTCAGGTGGACCCTATCAAAGCGCTTTACAGATATATATATATATATATATATATTCATTGACTCATTCTACCACATTCATCATCTCCCTCCCCTCTTTCCATCTGTCTTTCATCTGTCTTTCATCTGTCTTTCATCTGTCTTTCATCAGTCATGTCTGTCTCTCTATCTCTCTGACTCTCTCTCATTTCTCTGTCACTTCTCTTTCTCTCACCCTCTTTCTCCCACTCACACCCTCCCTTTGATTATTCATCAGCATTCATCACTTAGCCCTTAAAATCAATATTTAAATTCTAAAAATGGCAGTGACATTTTTGTTATCTTTTCATTGCTTGGAATCAGATCATACATCCGCCCACACTTTTATATGTCTATTAAAGAATGGACGGACCAGCTTTCTGTTTGCTCTCGACGGAACTCTTAGAAAATCATGAGTTTGCGACTCGAGAATCTTTAGAAGGTATCAGATGATCATGTAACATTAGCCAGTGTTGTATGTTCTGACCCACACATGAATGTTAACCTCATATACTTTCGACTAATTCTTATAATGATGTCTAAAAATGAATATGACAGATATAATAAAAAGATTAATAATAATGATGAAATAAAGGTATCTTCTGAAAACCATTAATACATGAGATCTACAGTATGTACAATGTAAATATTTGTAAATATGTTTCTTAAGTTACAAAACTTAGGCAAAACAAAGAAAATACATTTATATATTTCAGCAAACTACATGTACAGTACATGTACTCTAGGTGTAATTTAATTTTGTCACTATTTTATACTTATCCAGTTTAGAAAGAAAGAAAAATCGATGACATCACTACCATTAAAAGGATC
>BEXV01000082.1:399172-446569 GCA_003118195.1 Hemicentrotus pulcherrimus | reverse complement strand
TTTTCTGACTGAGAACTTTGGGCAAGTGAAAAATTGGTTCGGGCAAGTAAATTGAAAACCCACTTGCCCGACTGGGCAAGTGGTGAAAAAAATTCTTGTAGCACCCTGTCCTCTACTGATCTTCATGGAATTCAACCAGATCAAATACCATGCTATTTTTCCAGCTACCTCATCCCCTTTCTATCTTTTTTTTCCTGTTGATATATCAAAGTGTTTACATGGCTTATCAATATCATGGAAGTAGGCATCCCTAAATGGGATTTTGTCCAGTATAAAATGTAACTCATAATTGTGAACAGACATTTTCAACCATCTTCAATAATTTAAGATCGAGATTGAGCACCTATTTCCTCTTCTGTTTTTTTTTTTCTTCTGCTTTTTTCTTTTTTTTTCCTTTAAAATACATTGTATACATGTAATTCCTATGTGAGCGTCAAAATCGGCAGCCTAGCATAGCCGGGCATTTTGGGATCCCCTTGAGAACCTTGCAAGGTCGATACGTGGGCTATATAAGAATCAAATATTATTGTTATTATTATGTTTTCTTACTGTGTGAGGATTGGAATAACCACCTACCACCCAGTGTACAACAGTATCTGAATTTATTGCAGAATGATATCTGTAATATCTGTAATATATTTTGTATCGTTCTCTCTCTCTCTCTCTCTTTCACACACAAACACAAACACACACACACACACACACACTCTTACCTTCCCTCTCTCCCCCTTTATCTTTCTCTTTCACCTATTTTTTTTTCCCTTTCTCAAAATTATCTCATCATATGGCATTCAGTATGTGCACTATACATGTACATGTACACATACAGAAACTTCTTGGGCAAATTTCTCTTATCCTGCTGGGCTTCTTGCTGTAAAAATAGATTTACAGCTCTCTGTGGTTAAGTAGTCCTCCAAGGATAACTAGAAACGAAATCATCTATTACCATGGCAACCATACGTTGGCAATTTAATCATAAATTAATCTTTGAGTATGGTATGGCATGGTACATGGTGAGCCTTTTGATAGATGGAAAACTGATAATACATGCTAATGTTATTACTATATTGATATTTTGTTTATCAAGAGTGTCAAGCAAGTAGTTGGTTTGTGGTGTTGCAGAAAAAGTTTCATTTTTTTTTGTACTCTTTATTTTTTCTGTTTGTCTCTTTAGCTATCATTCTCTCTCTCTCTCTCTCTCTCTCTCTCTCTCTCTTCTCAATAATACCTTTGGAAATTAATGTGCCTATATACCGTATTGCATGCATATTTATTTTCTTTTAAATGTTTTTTTCATTATTGCCCTTAAATAGGAGAATAATGTGATTGTTTTTCTGTCCAATTACCCAGCCTTTCCAATTATGGAGCTGGTGTCTGGGATTTCTGGGTTCCCTCTCTCATCAAGGAACTTCTCTTCTGCCTCTGAAATGGGTGCCATAGTGACGGAGGGAGATCTTGAGTATTATGCAGGTGAGCAATCCATTTTGATTTTTTAAAGTAAAAGTTATCAGAAGCTTAATGGAATCCTCCCAATATATTAAAATAGTCACTTTTATAATGCAGATCATAATGATGATGGCAATTGTGATGATGATGATGATAATTATATTATTTTGTTTATCAACCATAGCTATTAAAAACTTGACCATTGTTTGAAAACTGGTTTGACACCAGTTGTGGGTTGTTAAAAATAGTGAGGAGACATGGGGCACCTAGCTGCTACAGCGCACTCATTCAGAATATGCTCAACAGTCCTGAACTTGAGTCTTTGATGATGATGATGATGATGATGATAACTATGATGATAATAATGGTGGCGATGATAGTGGGTAATAATGATGATAAAGGTGGGTTGTGATGTGGATGGTATTGATGATGCATACATACGGTATCTCAAACTTGTGTTGCTTGTATTCATTCACTGTAGCTGTGGAGTTTGACATGGATTACGATGCTACCGAGATTCCTACGGTAATGAAGTACACCATTCGTCTACCCCATGACATTGCATCCTTTGGCTCCTGGTTCACTGAGCTCAACATCTTCCCTTGGCTTGGTCTTGGTCCATCTAGAATCAAGTAAATTACCTCTCATCTTAGTAAACATGCCTCGTTCTATATTTTGTTTGTTTTATTTCATTTTATTGCTCATTTGTGTTGTATTTTCCCATTATTTTGTGCTTGCCTCATCTTTTAATTGCTCCCAGTTCCTACTTGATACTTTTCCAATTTTATTTCAACATGCCCTGTTACTTTCGCATTTGTGATTTCGTTTTTTGTTTAATTCTTTTGTTATCCTGTTATTAATTTATTTTAAGAGTAGTGCTATTTTCAGGTTATTCTCTGATTTCAGGCTTATTCAAGCTTTATCCATAGGAGGCTTTAACATGTGTATGGCTCCCTTTAGAATTATTTATATTCTAAAAAAACATATGGGGCTCTAACGTGTTTAGGCCTTTTTTTCCAAGGTTATTGAGTGAAACTAATGGGCTGTTATCCCTAGCCTCTACTCTTTTAAAACCTTTTTTTTTCCTTGTGAAAATATCCCTCAATAACATTATTCCAGATATAAAAAAATACAATATCGTGCACGTACTACCGTAAATGACCATTTTTTTTCTTTCTCTCTCTCTCTCTCTAACAGCAACTACAAGAAGCGATTCATATTGATTCAAAATGTCATTGACCGGGTAGTGATTGCTGCTCAAGCATATGTCTATTCTTCTAGTCTTGCAGTGTTCAGTGCTGCACAGAACATGGAATATGGCATGCAAGTAAGTTATCCGGCAATATGTAATGGGTCGTAGAATTGATTTCTACCTGAAAGTATAACGTTTGCTATATATAAAGAAAAATAAGAAAATTGTAATGTGAAAATATTATTGCAAATTCTGCCCTTTTTCCTGCTGATCCATGAACTATATCATATTACTTTGCATAATAGCAGTTTTTAGCTTTCACTGTTCGAGTTTTTTAAAGAAATCTAGCCACAAAAAAAAAATCATATACTATAAGATGTATTACTTTTGTAATGTTACCTCTTGAATTTGTCAACTAAAAGTAAAATTAACTCTCTACTGAATGCTGGCAATACGTAAAAGGTTATGAATTGGGTGAAAAGATGTTCTTTAATTCTCTTCTTTAAATGTAAGTTAAAATCTTTTTATTTTCTGATATTGTCATTGATCTTAAAAGAAAGAAATTAGAAAAAAATTAAATGCAAGTCCAAAATACACGATCCTGATAGGTTGAAATTCAGGTTGCGTTTAAAAGCAACTTTTTATGCAAGAGTGCCCAGAACTTTATCTTTGAAGGGGTTTTCTGTCTTTAATGCTCTGAATGTACTTCATTATTCGACCCCTCTGTCTTTCTTTTCTGTAGCAATTCCCCTATCCAGCCTACACAAATGATCGGTTCATTATATCTATTGAGTCCCTGATGCCTCTGCTCTTGTTCTTAAGTTTCATCTATGGTGCAGGATCCATTACAAGGGTAGGTCATTCATTTAGTAAAGATAATGAGCATAATTCTAATGATGCTCCATTCTTGTATAGCGCCTATCACATTGTGAAGTTGTTGTTATTGCGGTCTAGTGGATAAGATCAGTGGATATAGATCAGAAGGCACAGGATTCAACTTCCTGCTGCTTCAGCACAAATGTCCTTTGGCAAGGCATTAATCTACATTTGCCAATCCTTATACAGGTGTAGTTAGTAGGTACTTTGTAGGAGCTTATTCTTTGAATGTTTTCAGTGCTATGAGTATCTCCAGGGATGGACATGCGCTCAATATATTTGACAATATAATAATTAGCTATTATTATTATTATTATTTTATCATTGCATTATGGTGTAACATCTTTATGTGCTATCCAAATGTCTTATGATTACTCCCATGCATTCAGCTCCAGCAGCCATTCAATGCTTGGTGTATAGGTAGCATTGCATAGACCACTTTATGTCCATTTTTTAACCTCTTCCTCAACTTTTTACAAGCTATGACCCCAAAATAGTAAAAAAAAAAATATATACAGTCATGTCATAAATACAGTTGATGTACTTACATGAAATGATATATCTGGAAATTAGTTCATTTGAGGTCATGTAGTCATATATTCGAAATATAAAAGAACTAAACATTCATGTATTACATTTCTGATGTGCCTGTATATTCAATATAAAATTATTGACTGCAAATATCTGAACTTCACTTGCTTCACTATTTGTCGGGTTTATGATAGATGTTTTCATTACACTATGTCACATTTCGTATTCCAAGGCATGATTATCTAAAGTTTGTGTTGTTTTTCTTTACCCCAGGAACTGACGTTTGAGAAAGAATGTCGTCTGAAGGAGAGTATGAAGATGATGGGATTAGCTAACTGGATGCATTGGCTTGCTTGGTTCGTCAAGTATTTTGTCTATCTTCTCATCCCAACAGTTCTCATTCTCGTCATAGTTGTGGTGAGTGTTCCAAGCAACATGTGGATTTTTCTTGGGTTATCTCTTTTTCCTTCCAAGTTATGCACCCATCTGCCAGAAGTTGATTTAATGTCCTGATTTTGTAGTAACAGACATCTGTACTTCTGTCATAGCGTAAGGCCTATATTGTATTAAATATTTGTTTCATTGATATGTAAAAAAATCCCAGTGAATTATGATGGTGCACACATTACATAAAGGTATGAACCAATTTATTATTTTGATACTTGTTTGGAATTCCAATCAAAGGGCACTTACTGTTACATGAGAAATTAATTCACGCTTTTGTAATCAAATCATATTTCTGTGTGATGCTCATGTTAGAAATTCATAGTTTCTCCAATTTCATTTTTGTTTTAATATTTGAAACAAAGTACATTTCAATTTTGAAGTCATTACATAAGAAGGTGAACATGAGGATCATTTTAGAAAGTTTAGAAAGACAAATAAAACTTATTATGATGCAGTAATGGATATATCAAAATCTAGTGGACTCCAAAGAATATATAAAGAAAATGAATAGATTGATCCAAATATATTGGCATTAAAACTTAAAAATTTCATCTTGAATGTCTACTCTTACAGGTTGGTAACATTTTCCCCAACTCTAGCATTGTTATCCTCCTGATCTACTTTGTCTTGTGGATGACTGCGACCATTGCTTGGAGCTTCCTCATCTCTTGTTTTTTCTCGCGTGCTCGTTTGGGTCTTATCTTTGGCATGGTTCTTTGGTTCCTAAACTACCTGCCCATGTTCTTCCTGGACTTCAAGTCTTCATCTGAGTAAGTCACTTTTCATGCTCCTTCAAATAAAGAGAAAAGAGGCTATGTTCATCCATGATTCATTACATTACACTTTTAGTCCGTCTAGCCGCCTGTTGCAAAAAGTGTGTAGAGCATGTTACTATTACCAATTTCTGTGAGCAAATTCCTGTGAAGTTAAGACATTTAACATCCAAAAAGTATAGATACATCTCGTCACAGTATCTGTTGTTCGATTATGCTTTTGTCTTTGACAAAATTGTTAATGTAAACTCTATGTACATGTACATCCACGCATTTTTAAGGAATTCTGCATCGATTTTGCTCATTCCCATGCCCTGACATAGGGCGCTCATTAAATAGATTCCTTACATTGTATGTTCTATGCTTTGCAAAGAATTGCTTGAAAGAGAGAGACATACTAATGCTTTTGGTCTTGCACTCGTCAGAGTTAACCGTTTTGTGTATCCATGATTACAGTGCTACCAAGACAGCAGTTTGTCTCCTCTCCAACACCTGTATGGGTCAAGGAGTCTTGGTCCTAGCTCGCTATGAGCTGAAGGGTGAAGGGGCCCAGTTCTCCAACATCGACCAGAGTCCATCCGAGGGAAGCACCTTCTCCATGGCGTCTGTCTTTGGGATGCTCATCCTCGATACGGTCCTTTACCTGCTCATCACATGGTAAACTCTCTTTCCATCATCTTCTCACTGCTGTCATTAAATTGGCAATATCTGGGATTAAATTAGTTTGAAAACACTTGGGACATGTTTTATTTATCATATCCTAGTTGTTGCTGAACTCCTGTTCTATACAAATATTTTCTTCAAAATGTCTTTTAATGAATGTTTGTTGAAAAGCAATATTTTAGAGATACATGTGATTTTTAAGAGCAAGTATGAAATATACTATTTATTGAAAATAATTGTTATGGGTAGTATTGTTGAAAGTGTTTCTGAGCTTGAGCTATTTCTTTGAAATACATATGTATGTATAAATATACACATAAATAATTCATCAATTTTGTTGTCACTACAAGCCATTATGAAAGGCACTATATACATAGTCTAATTATCCTAATACTTTTACAATCTAAAGTACATGTGACTGTATACATCATTGAAATAACCTGTGGTAATGTCCTGCAAGGATGAATTGTTTTATGAAAACATTTATATATTTGTATTCAAGGAGAAATCCTGTTCAATTATCCAGCATTGTTTATAAAAATAATTATTGGTTTGTTGTGGTTTTATACAGGTATATTGAAGGCGTCTACCCAGGAACCTATGGTATCCCTAAACCATTCTACTTTCCTTTCCAACCCTCCTACTGGTGTGGGTATAAGCCCACTAAGGTAGATGATGACCCTGATGGAGATGAGGTCGTTGAGGTAGGTGCCTGGTAGTAAGATGAATCATATTCCATTTAAGTGTTTGGGGATTCGAAAGTTCAAGTAGTTTTTCTGTACAAACACTCTTCCACTTTTACTTGTGCGAAGGCATAACAACTCTTTCATTAACTGAGACCGTAAACAACTTGATGTGTGATTGAGAGCAAACTTTATTAGTGTAGCAGGTCCTTTGATTTAGTTTACCATTCTCCACTGTAATCTGTGAACCCATTGCTTACAGGAACCAGGTACCTGTTTCACAAAGCCTTTTTTCAACATCAAATTTAAAAAATCAGTTACAAATCTGCTGATAACCAATCAGAAGCAAGGATTTCAGTAGCTTATAACAAAAACTGTCATTTGTTACCGTTGACAAGTTTGTGAAATGGGGCCCAGGTGAATCTTGTGGTTCAGCCTATAGGAAGGAGAGAATGTAGTCAACAGGTTTTAAATGTAAAAATAATAATAATAATAATAATAATAATAAAGAACAAGACAACTATCCAATCAGCTTCTGAAATAGTGTGAATACTATATGTAGGTTGACCCAAATGAAGTTGTCAGTTTGATGAATTCACTGAAACTGCTCTGTGAGATAACATCCCTGGTAGTGTCTCACAAAACCATCATAAGTACAAGTTCACCAAAATCCCATTGAAATGCAGGTATTAAGTTTAACATGCATTTCAATGGGATGTCAGTGACCTTGTACATATGACGTTTTCATGAAACGATGCCCTGCTTATTTAATAAACTTGAATCATGCAATTAAGTTTTCAAATTGTACATGCTCTTGTCTGAAATCAGTGTCTGAAACACAAGAAATAGTTCTGGCATTCGCCAAAATTACAACTATGTATATAACATCTACAACCTTTATTTTTATTGCCTCTATTCAAATTCATTTGTGTTTTGAATCACCAGGGACCTGGTCAAGCTCAGCCAGCCCATGCTAACCATGAGAATGAACCTACCAATCTAGAAACAGGCATCACAATATCAAATCTCACCAAAGTGTACAAGGTAACATCCTCTTTTACCATTAAGAATGTCAACTTTACCCAAAACCCCATACCTGCCTGAAACCATGTGTTGATTTACAGTTCCTATAATAAAGTATTTTGCTATGATTTCTTGTGTACTTTTGCCATTTTGATTTTCAAATAAAAGCAACAACAAAACTATCAAGAGTTATTTCGATAAAATACCTGCTAGAGTATTTTTTTTTCTTCTCACTGAAACTAAGAGAGCACATTATCTGTAGGTTCTATAGTCTAGGTTAAAATAATTCTCAATCATTATGCAAAGTAGTTAGTTTAAAAGTTGTTGCAGATGCCACCAGACAATACATAGGCAACCAAATGCCCTAATGGGAAAACAAGGAAGACTAATGTTTTTTAATCAATAATTTTTGGTATGCAAATGTATATGTTCATGTATGCATGTTTATTAGTATGGTACACTCATGTAGTGTGCTTTGTTTTCGGAGTCCTAGTGTATGGGTAGTTTATTCTTACCCTGCTAGCACCATTTTCCTGACATTCATCTTATTTGCCTGTATTTTTACAGAGCGCTGTAGGCAGCAAACTAGCAGTGGACAACCTCTCAGTTTCCATGTTCAAGGGTCAAATCACTGCACTCCTTGGCCACAATGGGGCCGGCAAGACCACAACGATGTCCATCTTGACTGGTCTCTACACACCCACGTCTGGCAAGGCTCTGGTTAATGGTCACTCTATACTGGACGACATGGAAGGTGTTAGGCAGAGCCTGGGACTTTGTCCTCAGCATAATGTTCTCTTTGATTGATTGACCGTCAAGGAACATCTGAAGTTCTTCATTCGATTGAAGGTATGTTGGCTCCTCCTTGATGATGCACTCCCTTTTGATAGCAGTTGAAAATTGAAAATTTGAACAATGCCTTGTCTTTAATGGTAATTTTAACATTCACAGGAAAATGAATTTTAAAAGAATCTTTTGGATAGTAATACTTAATTATTTATCATGAACTTTGATGTTTACATAAAGCAAACTTGCTAATGAACTAATAGAATAATACCAACATAGATATAGACTTATCATTTGGGACAAAATATCTTTAGAACCAGAAGCCTTTGTGTGCCAGAAATGTTCACACATTTTGTGATTGCTTCAGATTTGCCAGAGTTTCATGCTGTAAAATATTTAATCTCAAAGCAATACAAAATTTATGCAATTATACAAATTTCTTGCCATGAAACATATATGCTTAACGAGTCTTGAAAATTGTATGTCAAACAAATTTCAGACTGTATAGCATTTTCTTGATTGCAAGGCAGACCTCAATGTTGTCATCTTTATTTGCTTATTATTCATCCGTTATATAGTTTGTCTAATGCATTTGTGTAAAAGGTATCTTTGATATTTAGTTAACAATGAGTGCATGATTCATTCATTTGAATCTTAGAGATTTTATGATTACCGATGTTCCATCTTGTCTCTGCTCTCAACCAACACTTGACCTCAGGGTAAGTCAGGTCCTGATGCTGATGCAGAGATAGACCAGATGATAAAAGATCTCCAACTTGTTGACAAAACAAACACACGATCCACCAAGCTGTCAGGCGGAATGAAGAGGAAGCTCAGGTTAATTACTGTTTTTTTAATTTTTATCTATCCCTCTTTCCTTCCAATGCTCATGACTTATCTCCATAGTGATCTTTAAATTTGTTTTCTCTTTGTTCACTTTTACCAATGTGACATGTTTAAGCCCCTTTATATTGATCAGTATTTGTCTCATTCAGTTTAAAGTCTCTTATTCTTTGATTTTAGAATTAAAAATTGGAGTGTCCCATTATGTTAATGTTACACTAAATGTTGTATGTGCCATGTTCCCCTAGTTTGCTTCCATAAATAAATTTGTGTTTTATAAGTGGATAATTTGACTGTGTCCCATACTCTATTTCCTGTAAATTGAGACAACTTGAGCATGTGTTTGTAATTATAATAGTGGGTTCTTGTATAGCGCTCATGTCTGTCAGACTTGACACTCCTGGCACTCCCGATTATTACCCTGTCTTTAGCATGGCAGTCCAAATACTGTTTGAAATCTATTAAAACTGGAGCTACTTCCAAGTTTGTTTCCTGCCCTATGTCTCTATTTCTCTTTCCCTCTATCTTAAATATTTACATGACATTTTTTGACCACATGTGATGTTAACCAAACCCTGTGTTCTATCAATCCATCCATTCACAGCTGTGCTATAGCCCTGATCGGTGGTTCTGAGGTGGTCATCCTAGATGAGCCTACATCTGGAATGGATCCCTATGCTCGCAGGGCTACCTGGGATCTACTACTCAAATACAAGGCTGGACGTACAATGGTCCTCACCACCCACTTCATGTAAGCCCTTGATTTCATGCTTTGTAAACAGCAGAATTGACTTTTGGGTAAGGGGATTGCACCCTGTAAACTGAGCAAGTGCTTTTAGGACCTCCTACTTTTGAATATCCTGATGATATTGATAATGGTAATGAAAAACGTTGGACTTATAAAGTGATTTTTCCTGAGGATACAAAGCACTGAATTCTCTAATTACTGTGGCTCTAGTCTACATGTTGTTAAAGTACTGGGCATATCACCAGATTAGGCTTCATCTCAGAAATCAGCATTTTAGCAAGACATTAATCTACATTTGCTGTCTTCGACCAAGGGGTAGTTGATGGTTCAAAAGAAAATGAGTGAATTCTTGAGCAAGTCATCATGGCAGCTTAGGTCATGCCATGGTGATAATTATTATTCAACACAAGGTATATTAAGAATGGAACTTTATGAATCCAATTTCAATTCTGTATACCATAGATATCACTAACGAGTGTCTATTAATCAATTAGTTTACTCATGTTCATGTAGGGATGAAGCTGATCTGCTTGGTGACAGGATAGCCATCATGGCCGATGGACAACTGAGAGCAAGCGGAAGCTCCCTCTTCCTCAAAAACAGGTGAGAATGACGCTTGATAGTATATCTATTTCGGTCGACCCTCATGCATTACATAGAGTACACACTGAATATCTAACAGTGTAAACATGTCTACATGTTCTTTTACTTTTTGACATGAGACTGAATTATTATGTTCTTAGGGATTAATTTATCACACATTCATGCTGTATTTGCTTTGATTGGCTGAGAAACCACACTTACATGTAGAATCCTGAAAATTCAATATGCATTTTTTTAAAAAATACATTTCTATTCTCCTTTCAGGTTTATTATCTGAACATGACACAGAACAATTGAATATGATAATGTATGCTAAAATTTCTCAACCTTCTGTGTATCACTCATCCCCTTTCATCGTAAGAGAATATAAGGACATGGTAGTTCTTGTTACTGTCTCTGTCTACATGTTGTATATTTGGCATCAGCTGTCACTTGACCATTGTTCAGAATAGGCCATAGTAGAATAAAACACTCAACTGTTAATGTTGTGAGTCTTTTTGTTGATGTCCATTTGATGTCTTCAAGCCCTTGTACAAATTTAGACAAAAGACAATCTACCTTGTTTTATAATGTCCTTGTAGGTTTTCAATTGGCTATCACCCAGTCTTTGTGCAGAATTCGATCAATGAACAATGATTTATTGACATCTGTGTTTGTGTCTCATTGTAGATTTGGCATTGGCTATCACCTGACCCTCGTCCAGAATGAGAAGGTTGATATGAACAGTATCCAGCATATGATCAAGAACCACATCCCTAATGCATCCTTAGAGAGCAGGGTCGGATCAGAGATTGATTACATCCTACCTCGTGAGAGCTCATCAACCTTCAAGGATCTCTTCACTCAGCTAGAAAGTAAGCATATCAATGAAACCTGTATATAAAGTTCATTCCTCTGGAATAGCTACAAGTGACCTTTGAAGATAGGTAGCATTTTTAATAGATTTTTGTTGTTGATATTGATGTTAATGTTTGGTCAGCTAAAGAAAGAAAGAATCTAAGAATAATTTGAGCAATAGTATGCAAATATGATTTACAAGTTCACTCAAAGTCCATAATTAATGAACTTTGTATATTTGATAGTGAAAATTGAATGTGTTTCAATAGAATGTTAGTACAACTGTATGGATGTTTCTTAGATAAATTTCTTAGAGAAAAAGATTTCCATTCTGTTTTCATTTGCTCAGACTGAATCACCGGCTTATCTAAACAGCGCAGCTGAATATATTTTGTATAAAAGCTGCGCTATATAAATGTATATTATTATTATTATAACATATTCCCTCTTTTTGTTCTCTCCTCCAGATGAGCGAGGCCCTCTTGGCATAGACAGCTTTGGTGTGTCTGTCACCACCATGGAAGAAGTTTTCATGAAGGTAGGCGAGATGGTCGATGAAGAAGAAGCCAACGGAGGGACGATGAGGCGTCGGTCAAGCCTCATCCCTCCCCCTCGAGCTACCAACGGACATGCCCAAGTAGACCCTGTGATCTATACGAATGGTGCACCAGGCGTCAAGGACCCCAATGTCAAGATCAGTCTGTTTGGTATCAACTCTGGGCAGAGTGGTGAGTTGTCTTTCAGTTCAGGGGGGTGTTTCACAAAGACCCTTAGTTGAACTTAACTCTAAGTTGAACTTAAACATTATGGAGTGCCATTTGTAGCCTTAGAATAAAATATATTAAAAAGTGAAAATTTAAGTATTTAAAACTTTTTATGAATTCCACACCAAGAACATGAAATCTCCTTGATTATAGAAAATATAAATGATTTGAATCAACATTTTAGGCCTTTTAACATAACTTTTATAAAATATTTTCATAGATGCTAATGGCTTTTCATAGTTGTTAAGTCCAACTAAGAGATAAGTTTAACCTACAATCTTTGTGAAACATCCCCTTGGTATATGTGCAAGTCCCTCAGTAATTCAACCTTATAGAAATCAGAATGGAATATTTTTCATCCTCCACAAATCTTAAAAAGTATTTTGGGGATGTCATGTCTGCCATAGTAACAGTAGCATTATAGATTTGGATCTAGAAGTGTTTAGATTACCCAGATATTCCTTCCGTTATTCAAAGAGTTTCTTTTAATGGTATGTTTCAGATGATGTCCAAGTAATTTGTTAAGCTTTCATAATTTTTGCATCAGATTACACATTTATTGAGGTCTGGGAAAAGGACGTGCTCCAGGAAAGTGGAACAATTACTTGATTTTGATTTTTTTTTTAAAGTTATCCTTCTGATTAATAGATTCTATTTAGGATGCAACTTTCACATGAAAACATATCCCTCATCATCTTTCATTCTCTCAGCTCTGGTGACTGGCATATTTCTGAAGTTCCTTCAGTTCAAGGCTATCTTCATCAAGCGCTTCTTGTGTGCCCTCCGGGACAAGAAGTCTGTCATCACCCAGTTCATTCTCCCCATCGTCTTCGTCATCCTGGGTATCGTCCTTCTCAAGACATCCAGTGACCCGACCGACGATAGGGCCCGCCTCCTCAACCTCAAGAACATATCTGAATACGCTCCATCAGGATCTGCCAAGGTCTTCTACGCTGACCTCACTGGAAGTGAACACTTTGAGGTGGGAAGTCAATCTCATATAATATTGCTTACTTCTTTCGTTTATTGGTCATAGAACTTGCTACAACAACCAGCGCCTGAATTGTGTACAATTCTCTCAGGCAATCAAATGCAGTGATTTCAGTAGCTTTTTTCAAGTATTGTCATGAGGCAAGTTGAGTCAGTGGATGGAGCAATAGTATGTATTAAAACATGTTAAGCTTTTCAACTCTATATTTCTTTCTGCAGAACTGTGGTTACAGTTAGTGTGATCACTCGAAATGCTGAAATATCATTTGCTTTTTTGAATTCCACTTCTGCATGATTGAAAATTGTAATTCATCTTGATTATCTATTCCCTTGACAGTTTTCCCCTGATGTTGACCCTACTGTCATGAACACTGATGTAATGTGACTAAAATGTTACTAAGCGTCATTTACAATGTGACTAGGCTATATTTACATTGTGACTAATCAGAAATGATCTTTTCCCTGACAGTATCTTGAAACTCTGATGACATCCCTAACGGTTAATCCGGTCAACATCACATCCGACTTGATGAACGCAATGGAGGATAATGCAGGGAACTTCATCAATGGAGTTAGTAGGACCTCCAACTCAGAGTGCTGTAACTACACCAACATGGTCCTCAGCGAATACTGCCAGGAATATGTGAGTCTGACCCTGAAGACACTTGTAGAGGTTGTAGAATGTTGAGATGCATTTAATTTCACACACACACACAAACGAGAAGAAACAAATTCTGCACTTTACAAAAAGGATACTACCGGTATATGCATGTAAATGTACATGTATGATATCTAGAGCATATTGTGTCATGTCAATACAATTATGCCTTTGATACAAAGGTATCACAATTACATATTGATCTGTTCTTACAGTACTATTAATTTCAGTTTTAAAGCAACAAACTGAATGTTTTTGTTTGTTTGTTTGTTTTTTTTTTTTTTAATTTATTTTCTTTTTGGGGGGAGTGGGGGAGGGGGAAGATGGGAGGTAAATTACAACTTAGGTTGTCACTATTGTATTCAAATCACTATTGTATTCAAGTCATGTAGTCATTCAAGTACATTTAGATGTAGGAATATCATGTTAATTTTCTTTTCACATCCTTCACCCCTCTTCTAGTTGTACAATGATGGTGCTGGAAGAACTGTATGTGATGATGTCACAACATTTGGTTACTACAACTGTCCAACCTGTGTTGCTGATACTGAGTAAGTATCCCCATGCTTCTTGTGTCAAAGAATACTGTATTGGTCATGACATAACCTACTGTGTATGTACGTTCACTTATCTTAAGGTTAATAAACAAGGGCCTTATTTTCTTCTAATTTACCTATCATGCAGTGTTTATTATATCTGAAGTTGTAAACTAGAAAGACATATTGATCATGAAATATATTTCTGCTGCATTCTCAATGTATTATTATTATTTTATTGTTATTGTTGTTATTATTATTCGGCATAGTTAAAATCAACAGTAAAGTTTGAAGTGATGAATATGGATGCCGGGTAGAGAAAAGGTTTCACTAAAAAATTATCATCCGAAGGCCTCCTTTTCCAATCCATGTGACTTTCAATACATAAATGAATAGCACAAAATTGCATGGATGTAAAATGATTTAGAGCACTGAATACTAGCTTACAAGCCCAAATCTAAAATTCCAAGAAGCCTTTGGTGGCCATTTGATTTTCTGAGCTTCACAAAGCTAAATAGATATTGTCAATAAGCCAGTTCGTAAATAGCTTCGGAACGCATGACCCCCAAATATCCAGAGATCTTTTACGCTATGGATACGTCCCACTTGTGCATTTTAGAATAATCACTGTCAAAGTGATTGAGATGCTTCATGAATACCTTTTGTTTGCCCTCTTGAGAAGAATACTTCCACCTGTGTATCAGATAAATGTACTGTCAGTACATAAATGAATACTAATTACAAACTTTCATGAGCACGATACGAGTATTCATCTCAATGGTTTTACAATTTGGGAATGAATGACCTTTATCTGCACATGCGCACATCCTAATTACGAACTCGCTTATTCATCCATATTGAATCATCACAGATGCATGTATCATTCAGGTTACTAAGATTTTAATACTGTAGCAGTGATAATATTTCTGTCTGATCCTTGATAACTTTCTATTCTGATTTCTGCTCACAAACATTTAGTGAGGATGTCACTTGTTCTGTTGGAGCCAATTCCTCTACCGTCGCCACGGATACCGTCTACCTCTCTAACTACATCCTGGGTATTGCTGACACACAGAACTTCTTCTACGACAATGTGGCATCCTACATACTATCCACTACCCCTGGGGGTGCTACAAAGCTAACCATTGGATACAGCAATCAGGTATGTACAGTGAGAGGTCTTGGTAGCTAGGTAGGGGTTAGGGTACGTAGATGAATTGTTATAAGGATTCTTTTTAGTTTATGACAACAAAACAAAAAACACTCTCATCTTGAACAGAGATGCCAACCCTCCCGATTTCATCGGGAGGCTCCCCATTTTTCACCCCAACTCCCGACCTTACGATCTCCATCCTTATCCTCCCGATATTATGATATTTTTGCACTGATCAGTATATTTATCTTTGAATTGAATGAGAAATATCGTCTGCTAACTTTAGCATGTAGTAATTCAATTATGTTCGCTGCTACCGAATTCTACGTAAAAGCAAAAAAAAAAATAGGAGCAGCAAAAGATTGGCTCAGTAGCGCGCATGCTTTGCAGCTGCATGCAATGCGCCGAACGGGATTTCACTGCGGACCAGCCCGGCGGTCCCGGACTGAGCAATGTGTGAGCGGCCGCTGGAGTTGAAGATAGTGGAGTCGCGCAGTGGAACATCGAAGGACGATTTCGGCGTAACCAATTCTTTGAAATTGACACGGAATGGCGGAAAAACAGCAAAAGAAGACCCAGAAAAGGTCCCAAAAGTATAAGGCCGAATACAGTGTTCATTTCCCGTGTATTCGGAAGTCTGAAAGGGGAATTCATCATGCATTTTGTACGATATGCAGCGTTGACATTTCAGTTGAGCACGGCGGTCGTGATGATATTGGAAGCACGTTGGGATCAAACGGCACACAGACATTGCGAAGGCGAGATCTTCGGGCAAGAGTACTCTTATGACTTATTTCACCAAGCTAGGGACGAGCGAGGAAGAGGGTGTTACCAGAGCCGAGCTTTTCTTTACTGGATTTATAGTGGAACATAACATAGCTGTCGCAGACCACGCTGGCCCTCTATTTCGGAAGATGTTTCATTTTTTTGTAATTTGTACAATGTATGTTATTTTGAAAAAAGTGGGAATTATTTAACTAAGTACACATGTAAAATGCTCCAAAATAGGGCTCAGATCGCACCAGAGAGCATCTAGAAACCCCAGAGCTTCCAGGGCCCTAAGGCGGGACCTGGACCCTGTCGCATGAATCGGGCGCTATGCGCTCGAGATGTGCGCTACGCGCACATTATTTGGTGTCGTAGCAAATCGTCCCTATTTCTGATTTCCAAAAGTTGGCATCTCTGCTTGAATATGAATTGTGAAATTAATACATCTGATGTTGTGTGTCTTCATTTACATCTATGCCCGACATTGAATTCATTTTTAGTGGTGAACATTATTTGGTCTTGAAGACATCAAGCCCACTGTGCCTATCAATAATCACCTAACTTGGATGATTTTTTTTTTAAAGAAATATATAAGTTGTTAAGTAATATTGTATGCTTAAAACTGCTTGACAAAGCAAATTGCAATTTCGGATGTGAAAGAAAAATAATCAAGTGACATTTGCCACTCTAGGATTTCATTGTATTTGTGTGCTTTTTTGAATGCCCAAATAATGAATTGACCAGTCATATTTCTAATGTTTGACAATATTGGAAACTCCTTTGAAATATGTGTTTATTAACCTACATCATTTATTTTTTTCTTCTCTCAGGGATTGCATATTCCTGCTGAAGCTCTCAATGGTGCTGCAAACATCATGCTCAAATACTTCACCAACGACAGCTTTGCCATAGAGACAATCAACTACCCTCTACCTAGGAATGCACAGAGTCGGGTGAGACATCAGCTGACCTCTGCAATATTTAGCATTAGACAAATTAGACTAAATTTTGTCTGATTCTATCCTGTAAATTTTTTTTCTGTATTTTGTTTACATGCATACTGTACGAGTATTTTATTCGAGGAGTATTCATATAATATTGGGTGGCTTCGACTCGTCCAATAATGTCATAGCTCTAGCAATATATTCCTGTATCACACCGAAAACAAAGCCATACAATATTATTATTATTATCTATCAGGCTGACTAGCAAAATAACAAAAATTTTACTTACCTCAGTAAATATGGCTTTTTTTTTGTGTGATATCGATATCAATAGTTGAAGTTCCTGGATGACTGAGCAATACAAAAACAATATTGATCAGTCATCTGGGTACTGCTATTAAATACAGATTTATTGTACTTCTTAGAAGCCTTATATAGATAATAATGTTGTCTATTGGTCAAGGCCCAGACTTTAATACAAGAGGTCCCGAGTTCAATCATTTCCTAGTGTTTACATCCTTGGACAAGGTTATACCCATGTTTGTCCCTCTCAGTCCAGGTGTTCCTAATGGGTACCTGGTAATGCTGGGATAATAACACTTGCAGAGCCCGCAGGAAAGGCAATATTGATACTGATGTGACTACCATACATGATTCAGACCAAATTTTAATTATTTACATTAATTATTATCAAGGAGGTAAATGCTTTCAGCTGGTAGTCAAGCTTCTAGCAGTTATTCATATAGTTCCTTATCACATTTGTGATAATAAAGTTTTGGATTAAAAGTCAACTATAAGACTTGAAATCAGGGGTGGTATGTTAGAAAAATGATAACAATTGTCATTTTTAAAAAAATCAACATTAGGACAAGTAATTGGTTAATGTGTGCACAAATCTGCTCAATCACCAAATGCTAAGTGTTAGCACTGCACTTAGTACTGCACAATTTTTGTTTGTTATGAGAACATAACTTCACCTAACATGAACATCGTTTACAGAATCACCCCTGTGGGGAAGATGTATTAAGAGGATGGCTTGGTTTGGGCATTCTGCTTTATTACAAATATACAGACACACTATACAATGTCATGAATTTAACAAAGTCTAAACATATATTGTGTATCATTGGTAAATTGTTATTTATTTTCTTGTTCATGTACAGGAGGATGCAGCCGTTGCGTCCACGGAAGTGTTCTATTTTGCTCTCCTTCTGCTGTTTGGTCTGGCTTTCCTTACTGCTAGCTTCATCCTTTTCATTGTCAATGAGAAGCAAACTAAGGTAAGGTAGTTGCATGTGAGTGTGGGTACATGTATGTGTAATTTGCTCTCCTTCTCTTTGATTCAGCTTTCCTCAATGATTGCTTGAGTCTCTTCATTGTCAAGTTCATTGTCAAGAGAAGCAAAGAAAGCTAGGTAAAATAATGGCACAACAAAATCATTTTGTTGCATTTGTTGATTATGCAATGACAATAATTTGTATGAAATAAAGAGGATGATGTTTGGCACTTCATAAAACAGTGGAGTAAGCTAAACCACATTTAATTTAATCTGGCTTTATGAATCCACAATGGGAATCATACTAAATATGTTTGTAGTTAACTTGCTGTTGTGTTTATTTGTGTGCCAATTCGATCTGCTTTAAAAAAAAAAATTGTATACACCATTTCTTTTATATTTGTTAATTGTTATTCTTGTATGTGTATGTTTAAATGTTCAATTTATTATTTTATTTCTCAATATGACTCTTACAATAAAGAATGTAGTCAGATAATATTTTCAAAACTCTCATAATCCAATATCCGAAACTCTTCTAAACCATGCACCTCTGTACCTTTTCGACCAAACTTTGGTAGTCCAAGCACCTGCAGTTTGTGAGTGGCTTGGACACGATCACCTACTGGCTTTCCAACTACTGCTGGGACGTCATCAACTATCTCTTCATCTGGATCATCATCATCATCTTGGTAGCAGCTAGCAGCGTAGACGCCTACACGGGGGAAAACCTGGACAGCTTTGTGGTTGTTCTGGTAAGTGACCGTTCCCAAGGCCATTGCTGGTCACTCCTTAGTCAGTGACTATTCCTTTAGCTGGACTTTTAAAGATAATTCAGTGGTACAGTCAAACCTGTCTATAGCAATTACCCAAGGGAAACACAAAATGTGGTCTTTGTAGACATGTTCCTTTAGTTTATTTTTTTATGAGAAACTATTATCAAGGGAAACATCAAATGTGGTCTTTGTAGACAGATGGTCACTAAAGCAGCTTTGACTGTAGTATCATACATTTTTGTCCAATTTATGTTGTAACTTATTACAATTATAATGTTTTCCCAAAAAAATATGTAGTGAGAGAAATGAAAAAGATATGTACAGTAGTATTTGCCACACAATTTGTGTATTAATTATAAGTCTTCTGAAGATAATGTTTATTTACTAAAATAATGCACATACATACTTTGCATATCTTTACGATTTTTAAGATCATTCTGTAGTTTCTATTGTGTTTTCATATGATATAAATGTGTTACATCATCTCTGTTCTTTCTATCCTTGTCTACACAAAATGAAAATTCAGTATCTATTCAATGTGGATGCTTTTGTCTGTACATTAATACTTTGTTCTCTTTTTTTTTCTGCAGCTCCTGTTTGGATTAGCAGCCATCTCTTTTGTCTACCTCTTCTCCCTGCTCTTCAACTCATCTGTGATTGCCTATGCCTTGACAGCGTTCGCTCTCTCCCTCATTGGCATGGTAACAGACCATGCATCCATCAACTTTTAATTTATTCTATGGTTAACCAGCATTTTATGTGGAAGTAGTATCATTATTAACTTTACAATAGGGGCCATTTCATGCATTTTATTATGAGACCATGGGGCTTCCATTTATCTCACAAAGAAATTGTTGCTTATTTAGTTTCAGAGAGTTATTTGCCCTTGGATTCTTTGTATTCAATCAACTACTGTTCAGTCGCGGTTATCCTTTATAGTCTTGCAGCCCTTGATATTTTGTGATCGGATAAAGATGTCCACAAGATGTAGGCTATACATGAACTTTAGAAGTAGATTATTTGGGACTTACACAGTTTAATATAAGTGGGACTAAAGACGTGAATAATTTACAATTGTCTCTCTCTTCTTTGAATGGTAGGGTTCTCTTATAGCAGTCTTCATTCTGGAGATCCTGGAGGAAGACTCTGCAGCTAAGTACACAGATTACATCTTCAATCTGCTACCCACCCATGCCCTGGCTCGATCTATCATGTTCATTGCTACCAATGATGCAATCCGGACCAGTTGTGAGAGCTCAAAGCTGTAAGTGATTGATCGCTTGTTTGACTGATCGCTTGTTTGACTGATTGCTTGTTTGATTGATTGATTGATTATTTGATTGAATGCACCCTTGATTGATTGATTACATTCTCAGTCTGCTACCTACCCATGCCCTGGCTAGATCTTTTATGTTTATTTCTACCAACGATGCAATCCGTACCAGTTACGAGAGCTCAAAGCTGTAAGTGATTGATTGAATGGTTGGTCGGTCAGTCAGTCGGTCGGTCGGTCTATCTATAGCCTGAAAGATTGATTGCTTGCTTGCTTGAGTGGTTTTGTTGATTGAGGTGGTAGGATGATTCATTTGTTGATTGTTTAGTCGTTTTTGAAGGAGCATGACCATTAACTTTCAATTAAAATAGTACTTTCTTCTTATTTTTTGTTCTTTTTGTTCAATTTCAAGCAATCAACTATTAAATAACATAGAGCTGTAACTGTTTCCCAAGTCGCTTCAATCTGAGGATATATATCCATACGTATATGCATTTCCTCTTTCAGGGCTCGAGAGCAGTGTGCCAATAGTAATGTGTCATATGCTTTGAATAACTTGGATTGGGAGCAGCCTGGTATTGGATTTAACTGCACCTACCTTGCCCTTGAAGCTATCATCTATCTACTACTCACCATCATAATAGAGGTATGTTATGGTGCTGCAAAGCTGTTCGGCTACATATATACGTAGATAAACAATGAATGCAGCATGCCAGACAGAGATAAGAGGGTCATTGAGCATGCCTGATAATGTTTGAGATTTAATCTATACTACTATATTGATAATTGACTGCATACTACTCTATTATAGATGTAGAAAATTATTTTTGCTTATTTTGCCTGCATTACTAGCTCTAAAATTTATCATATTATTCAAAATACAATATATGAGGTTGGGTAGTCATCAAAAGAAAGCTCCTTGTGGTTTATCATCAAGGTATACTTCATAACACTCCCTTTCTCAATATTTTAAATTAGTTTGATTTTATTTCTCTGATGTCATACCACACTCTTCTAAATGTACCCTTTTGTGTTGCTGCCATGAGTGGCATATTGTTCACCACAAGTTGGGAGAGATTCATGCATAATCTCTCTATAAATTTTCTTACATTACAACCAGATAGGGTAACATATTTTTCTTCTGAAAATGAGCTTTGAAAAATAAATAAGTATTCATTTTCCTTGCCTTATTATCCTTTAGCTTGGTTTTGGTTACTCATGCTGTGTTTCAAATTACTTCAAGGACTCTGGATTGCCCCAGGTGAGATTCATTTAAATTGATGATAAATATTTTTAGTTTTATTTATACATGGATTTATCATTTGTTTTGACATGGTGACTCCAAACAGATGTAGTATTCTCAAGCTCAGTTGTACAGAGGTCATGGCCTGTTTCCATAACATGTTCCCAGCACAGCATTGTTTGTATTATTACTGTTTTGGGTAACCTTTCAGTGTTGAAGGCAGGTCATACTACCACATATTAATGTTGAGGCTACGTGTTATATTAATTGTTTAAGAAAAATTTGTACAGAATGGGCTCACCAATTTTAATTTCATTGAAGACTGTTTGTATCAAGAAAGAAACAAAAAAATGGAAAACATGTTCTTTGAAATTTCATTTGTGAGAAGAAAAAGTCTGTAAATTTGGTGAAAAGTAATGTTTAATGGGGAAGAACTTAGTTGCAATATTTTGAAAAAGATTAGAGCAAGTGTTACTTATAAATATTCTGAGCTCGATTCATGTTGTTTTTTTTAAATTATTTTTACCAGACAAATATCTCACTATGGTTAAGTATAGACTTTAGCATCTTAGAATATTGCTCGATTATTTTAAAGAAATTCTAGAACATTCCCTTTTCAAATTATGTAAATTTACCCTAAACTTTCTATGTACACTATTCCTACTCAAATGTAAAAAATATTAAATGAGGTTCATGTTTGTCCTTATTGTGGTGTGTAAACAGGACCCAGATGTAGCAGAGGAGAAGATTTTGGTTGATAACACTGATCCACATGACAGCAAGTATGCTGTTATTATCAAGAACCTAGCCAAGGTATGTAGGTACATGTATGCACAGTGGTGTAGAGTACCAAAGTGTGATGTCAAAAAACTGACCACAGTGTCAAGGTTACTGGTTTCAAACAATTGTGTGCTTAACGATGGCAAGGTAATCACACCGGCCCCAAACACTGAATTTGCCCTGCTCAAGTCTGTTGGTTGAATTATTTCGCGGTGATCCTCATGTGCAGGCTCAGTTGTTTAGAACCAGTATCCTGGACGACCAACGAATATGGTATTTGCACTTTGGTGCTGTATGGACTTGGTCCTGTCACTATTGATGGGTTACTGGCTGTCATGAGGGGGGAGGGGCAGGGTGGCATAAACTTCACTGGGTGGATAAAATGCTAGGGAAAAAAGCAACAGACCACGGGGGAATGTTGGAGATGGGTTGTACCCTTCTGTTCACTTTCCCTCGTCTCCTTTCTGTTATTCTTTCTTTTATTTTTCCTTCCATTTTGTTGTTTGCTGTGTTTTGTTTAGTTTTTTTTAAGGGATGGGTTGCCATTTGACGGGGAGGGGGATTTTCCACTGGGTCTAAAGCTAATAACTTCAGAAGAACTTTGAATGGTTAGGGGAATGTAATGAATACTTATATGCAACATTTCTTTTGTCTTTCAATCTATTATTTTGAAGATGTGTATGATATATGTGTCTGTTTCAATCAAGAATATCTACTTTTAGTTCAGTTTCTTCACTGTGGAAGAAAATTTGAGTAAATGATGAAGTAAGATTGAAATATTATAGTTTTATGTTTGTAATGGTTAAGTTGTAACCCTCCTTTCCTAGGTTTACCGTGGGAAACGCACACCAGCAGTAGACAAACTCTCTGTTACCATCCCTAAAGGAGAATGCTTTGGATTACTAGGAGTTAATGGTAAGTCCTTGCTGATTTACTCCCTCATATTAGGATCAATGCCTTTAAGTTTGTTGAAACAAATTTTGATGTATTCATAATTTTACCTTAGCTTGTTTGAAGACATTCCTTATATTGATCTGTCAATGATAGCACATGTAACTTCATACACAAGGGAAAATGTCTTACTTTTCCTTCCTGACTTAGTTTTTTGTATTATTGATAATAAGTTCATTACTTGATAATTGTTTGATTAAATATGTTGAATTATAATTTGCTAAGGGAAATCATATTTTAATTTTTTAATCATATTCCATCATCAACTTAGTCAAATATTAACTTATGTCGATCTGATACTTGTATTAGTAGGGAATTGATTGATTTCACAGTACCAAATATAACTTCTCAAGCACATATATTTTTAATGCAGGTTAACTCTCCTAGTAATTCCTTTTCCTCTGAACTTTAAATATTTATTGGTGTATTTCTGTGATTTCCAGGTGCTGGAAAGACAACAACCTTTGGTATGCTCACTGGTGATGTAAGGATGTCAGCCGGTACAGCTTACATGGGAGGCTATGATATACAGACACAAAGGAGAAAGGTGTGGTCTTTACTATTATATTTAGAGCTAATAGTGGAATGTTGGCCTGTACAAATTGAGTTGTAATGATTTGTAGACAGAAGTTTGTCTCCCCCCACCCCAACAAAAAATAGAAATTAAGATAACAAATATTGCCAGTGTTTCATCATCAGTCTGGAAACTTCATGTATACCAGAGTTGCAGTGCAAAATACCTGGGCCCTGTTACGATTTGAGTTGCGATTGATCCAAATCAGTCACAAGTTCGCAGTCTCCTATCTCTTACATACATGTAGTTGCAATTGATATACATCGCAAATAAGTTGCAATCAATATCGACTCTTTATAAGACGGGACCCTGGCCTAGTTTACTAAAGTATAAATAGTTTACCTGAAAATTTGTGTCTGTCTAATAAAGATTGGTGGTGTTTTGTTTTCATCAAATGTGTTTTATTTCCATTTTTTTTTCTCAGGTGCAACAGCGAATCGGTTATTGCCCCCAGGTAAGATTCATTCTATATCATATTTTATTGTGAATAATGTCTAAGTTTGACCGTATGAGTACTATTTGAAATCTTGTTGGGGTCGATGTGTGGGTATTGTATTTAGCATCTGTTTCACACAAATGATTCTTTAGCTAATTTAAAATCAATACCACATGATGAACAGTTGGTTTTGAATACAATGAAAGAAGCCTTAAAAGTTGTGTGAATCAGTAAATAGACATTGGCATACATGTTTACCTTGTTTAAGTGATTGATTCACACAAAGTGTTTCATGCAGTTTTTATTTCACCCTATTGAATTTTGAAACTCTGTATGCCCGCATAATAAAATCATTAGAAGATTTCTGGAAGAAAATATAATTTAAAATTTTTTTTTTAACTCTGGCAGAAACATGGTCATTATCGTTCTCCTTTCGTCTTCCATGTCTGTCTTATCAGTTTGATGCTCTAGTGGAGAGGCTGACCGGCCGTGAGGTCCTCATTCTGTTTGCTCGTCTGAGGGGAATCCCCAGCAACCAAATGATTTCTGTGGTAGATCATACCATTGACCATTTGAACCTAAACAAGTGGCAGGACAAACTGTGTGGCACCTACAGGTAATGTATGATACATAGACAGAGAGCCTGTTCCCATTCATCAGATTATTTAGACTTATAAATTTAGAAAGTAACCTCTATGATTGCCTTTGTAGGACCGCTCCTTATTCTGTTGACTGGTAAATGAACATTTCAAAAACTATATAAAGATGTTTTGGTAATTTATGTGTTATTTCCGTTTAAAGGGGTATGCTAATATTGGAGCTGTTATTGTGTCTTCTAAATTCAATAATTAGAATAACAAACTGGTTATTAATTTCCTTTTGAAAATGGAGACGATTTCATTTTAATTCAAAATGTATTTGCAATGGGTTTCATCCCAAGTATCTTATGCTTAGCCTTCAATAAGTTACAGGTTTATTGTACACATAAGGGGTCATGTGGTATGGGTTCATGTATTCGTAAATGCCATACTTGCGTTATATGTTTAAAGTTCAACATATTAATACATTTTTGTTTTTCTTTTACAGTGGTGGAAATAAGAGGAAATTGAGCACAGCAGTGGCTCTGGTTGGAAATCCACCTATCGTCCTTCTTGTAAGCAAACCATTTTTTACTCTTCTGTGAAATTAAATCTATTTGCACCTATCAATACTTCTCAGGTCATATATATATATATATATATTTTTGTCACAAATTACAGAAGCATTATGTGTTTTGATTTCTACTAGTCACCTACATTTTATAGACATTTTATCAATCAGTCATCAATCAATCTTATTCTTATAACCATTTTCTTTTGAATGAATGCTCTGTTTAATCTGCATTTGTTCATAAGTTCACTGCAGAAATAGCAAGTGTATCAAATTTATAGCACCATGCAGCATGTTTATTGTAAACTAATCAAATGGTTTCTCTGCCAATGAAAGAGATGTAGGTTTGGATTTTAATGTCATTTCATCATTTGAAGGATTGATTAGACCAGTTACAAAGATACAAAGTACAATTACCTGTGTCCCTGAACTGATTCGTCGTAAACGTGTAGCATGTCTTGTATTTACGTGTAGGATGAACCAACGTCTGGTATGGATCCTAAGGCTCGTCGTTATCTCTGGGACTCACTGACATCCATCATGGAAGGAGGGCGCTCCATCATCCTTACTTCACACAGGTTGGAAGCCTTCCATTTGCTCTTTAACCCTCCTCTAATTGACATCAGTCATTTGTATTTTTTATTAAACTTTTCATTTTTGTATGACAAGGTATCATTTAACGAATCAAAGACACAATAGAAATGTCACAATATATATAGTGTAGAAAATTTTGATTTGAGCTTAGTGACATGTTGGTGATACATGTACAGTGAAATCTGTACATAAAGATCGCTCAAGGGAGACATGAAAGTGGTCTTTGTAGGCAGGTGGTCTTTATGTACAGTTTCTTTTTGTTAAGGTTTCAATTAGAAACCATGTTCCAGGTAAATGAAAAATGTGGTCTTTACAGACAGATGGCCTTTCTATACAGGTGGTCGCTAAAGCAGGTTGAACTGTATACAATTTTTGTTCTTCCCCCTCTGAAATATTCTCTGTCGAACCACATCTTCAAAAGATATGTCAAATGTTTTATGCAAAGTACTCAATTAATTTTAGAGGAAAGTGTTTTGATTTAAATAAATGTAGTAATTCCTAACATGTTAATGTTGAGTAGGCTTTGGGTTTGATGCGGAAGTCAGCAAATTCTTATTTTTTGTGTCATCTGTTACAGTATGGAAGAGTGTGAAGCTCTATGCACCAGACTGGCTATCATGGTCAATGGACAATTCAAGTGTCTAGGAAGCACACATCATCTTAAGAGCAGGTTGGTGATAGAAGAGACATATACTCATCTGATAGATGGACGGATTGAGTGGATGAGTGAACGGATTGATTGATGTATCAACAATTATGAATTGATTGATTATTCAATGAAGTTATGAATAAGTAGATAAATATTGAGTGAAGGAATGAATGGATGAATGAGTAAAGAATACACAAATTAAACATTTCAAGTAATGGATGTATGAAAATGCAGGATCTTGAAGTATACCTAATTTTTATGGACCAGCTTTCGTACATGGATGTTAAGGCATACTGTTTATAAGAGCTTCTAGGTTTCTTTTGATTGCATTGTTTTGTTTAAATGTTTCACAGACTTGAACACAAGAAAATATTAGACATGGTCAACCTCACTTGACACATTTGTGTTTCATGCAAGGCTTTTTGTTTATACATAGTTTTCCTAAATACTCCTGTTTAAGTTTTGAAATGTCTGATGAACCACAAATAGAAAAGTTGGCATTGATGCATTAATTGAGGAATAATCATGATTTACTAATAAGATTCTCTCTATCCTTCTCAACAGATTTGGTACTGGTTACACTCTCATCATTAAGACCAGTACACCAGCATTGATTGAACCCACCAAAGCTTTTGTGGCAGAAGGATTCGAAGGGGCAGTCTTATTGGAACAACATCAGGTTGGTATTCAATATTTAAATTGAAGGAACTCTTTGGAATGAAATATATATTATTCCATATGTTTGGACATTAAAATCACCACTAAAATCAGGAAATATTTTTTATCAAGTGATATTTATTGGTTAGGGAATTTTTTTCTTCCAATTGCATTTACAAAACTCAGTCAGAAAACAAGGAAAGATAATAGAGATAGATTTCCCTTTCGACACACAACGCATTTGCTTGGGAAACTATCCAAAAAGGTTTTTCCACCAGTTCTGAATAAATTTCCTGAAAATTTATGCCTGAAAAGGGGTCCTGTTACACTCCAATATGATGAATTCATACTGTATTTTGTATATGGTATTGAAGCCATCTTTTTTAAAGTTCTGTCCACTGAAAGTTTTTGCAACTAATCTAATAAGGGGGAGGGGGAAACCCTGGATGATTTGGTAATTTATGATTTGTGTTTGGTAATTTCTATACCTGGGCCTGCCACACATACCGACAATGAATAACTAGGCACTATCAACCACTGAAATAGTTACAGGTTAAACATTGGAAAGTTTCATAGAAAGCCAATTATCTTCCTTTATGTATTGAATAAAATCTACAATTCTCAATTTTTACAATTAACAAAAAAGTAAATGTTGGTAAGATGTGATAATAAGTCAACCATTTTATGATCTTTCCCTTCAGCAATTGGTGCACTACCAGGTGGACAGTGGAACCACCAACTGGTCCTTTATCTTTGGTCTCTTAGAAGAGAACAAAGAGAGGTTAGGTATCGTAGACTACAGCGTCAGTCAGACCACGTTAGAACAGGTCTTCATCAACTTTGCAAAGGATCAACATGTAGATCCACGTGCCAAGTCTGAATAACAAGACTACCCTGGTTGCAACTAGTTCTCATCAATTTTGCAAAGCTTCAATGTGTTGATTGACATGCCAAGTCTGAATGAGAAGACTACATTGAGGCAAATTTCCATCAACTTTTCAAAGCATTAACAGGAAGCCCCAGTAGTCAAGTCTAAATAAGAAGACTGCTCTGGGAAGAATTTCATAAACTTTATCACGTAGATCCACCTGTCAAATGTGAATTAATACACGTAGAGGCAAATTAAGAAATGAGTAGTAGCAAGTTTTCAATGTACCTTACTGTCACAATTTTTTTATTGATTATAAGCAAGTGATTGCCTGACAGATACATACAAATATTGTCTATTTTGGAATAATTGAAACCATATTTATTTATGAAGCAGTTCGAAATGTCTGCAAGACAATTTTTTAGAATCAGAGAATTTTTCTCATAAAGTGGTTTATCAAAACAAGATATGGGTTTTATTAAAATCTCCAATGAACAAATTGTTATTGTCTGAACTTGTATATAATTGATGTCATATAAAATGTTTAGATGTGCAAAATGATATTATATCAAGTGGTCGGTGTGTGATTTCATCATCGGACCTTAATTCTGTACACATTTGCAAAAGTTCACAAATTGCCTTTTTATGAGTCTTGTACTATCTGTATTCCTTGTTTTATATTATCTATCTGTATATAAAGATATGAAAACAAATTCCAGCAATTTATAATTCACAAAAATCAGCATTAATTAACTTGTTTGTGCATTCAAAAATTGTGATGGATATTCACTGCAATATTTGTTTTAGTCATGGACTGTACAGAAAATGTCTTGAATTAGTATTCTGTCGTCTATCTTCAAAAATTTTGTTTGAATGTGATTCATAATTCACGTCCTCTTTTGTCATAGATATGAATGAGCATACTCTATAGAGTCTTGGAAAATTGTTGTAAATCAAAATTTACCTGTCATGATTGACATTAATCTGTCAAGTTCCTTGTATTTAGAATATGAATGTTTAATGATATATATTTGGTGTTTGTTTGTTACATTAATACCAATTGCCTTAGAATATAGTTGTGGAGATACCCTTTAATAAGTAGGGTCTATCAAACTTATTGCACTTTGTAAATGATGGAATAGTGTATAGTTTATGTCTATTTTTTGAGATTTAGTATGTATATTGGAATATTTTATCAAAGCTGTGCTGAATATTGACAGTAGGATAGTACAATATAAAAAAAAACGTACAATTGATTGCTTATAGCTGTCCTTATAACACTGACTATGTATGAGTGTGTGTGTAATAGTTCATCAGAGGCTTATTGGTTATATATATTCAAATGCCGAAAACAAAGAAGAATATAAGCAATATATTATATTTTATTTTGCTGATTGTCACTGTTAGAATACGTAAAGGTTTGTGTTATAATAAGAAGAAATATCAGACTTTATTGGTAGTTAATATTATGAATATTAAACGCTCCAAGTTCATCATACATGTACATAAAAAAGTATATGCGCTGACAAATTGCAAAGTGATGCTACATTTGATTCAGACCACAGACCAATGCTGTACTTTTATGAGGGCAGTTCTTATTTAGAGGTGGATATATGTTATATTGAACAACGGTATTCATTCAATATTTGTTATATACATTCAAGGGTATTTACAACATCATTCCTCCTTTATCTTGGGTTATCCCTCTCAAGTTATTTCATGTAGTAGGCTTCTATATCATGTGCACCAATGAGACAATACAAACAATGGCTACATACGGAAGAGCATTGTGTAAAATATACACCTTTGAACATGGTCTACTTTGTGAGGAAAAGGTCATTTTCTTGCACTCCATCTGTAGCATAGTCATGTTTTGAAAACTAATTATAATTGCAATGGTTTATCAGAGGCTTAAAAGTTGTACACAAATACTTTCATACTTTGAAAGATCTGAGTTTAATAGTGTACAATCGGATACATTGACACATTTTAGTTGCTGGTTGTAACTGTAGGAATATGCTTGTGTATTTTTTTTAAATATAATTCATACAAAGTTAATATTTATTGAAACATTATCAGAGGCTTAATGGATTACTTATTTACAATTCCACACACCTTATGAAATATTTTTTTGAAGCTCAAATGCTCTGATATACCCCTTTAATGCCAGAATTTGTAAGTATGTTGTTGTTTTTTTCGTCCACCAACTTGATTGACTAATCGTTCAGATTTGATTATGGTGTGTATAGTCCCTAATATATGGGATGTTGGTAAATGTGAAACAGTACTCTGTCTTGTGTGTTATTTCTTACTGTATTCTCTTTCATTTTTGCACAAATATTCGCTGAATGAACAAGTTCTTTCACTTTGAAATCGTCTTACAAGTACCTCTATTGTATATACTGGATATTTATATCATACTTTGAGATAATAATTCAATGTATTTTACAGTTCTATATGATATTTTCATAATGTGTGTTATAATAGGTTGTATCTATATATGTATCACTTGTTAGAAGGAGCTGCACAAACATGAGGTAGGTGTTCATAGTGAAAAGGAAGAGTACTATTTGTATTCCATCCAGTCTAAAATATATATCTTTTGAAAAGCATTGTAAGGAAAGTAGTAGTGCATAATTAAAAATATATTCCAAATCAAATTATATAATCATATTTATATTGCAGGTCATTATGATACATGAACATATTTGCCATCGTTTAGATAATGTAATTTGATCATTATATAATACCTCCTGCTATATTTCTACTGTTTCTACTGTAATGGCGAGAATATTGGGGTTCATGTTTCCAATTTAGTGTACCAGAGCCTGTAACACAAAACCTAGCAATTGATTGTACGTCACGGTCAATTTCAAAATAGCAATTAATTGCTAAGTTATCTGTGTTTTACAGGGGCCCAGTATATTTATTAGAAATTTGGTATATCACAACTAGTGCTGAATCGATTGCAATGTTATGTACCGGTATACGTTTGTGCTGCTGTTTATGAGAGGATCTAAGAATTGGGATAACATTATATTTATTCATATAGTAGGCATATATAATATAGTTAAATATAGATACAGTTTGGTAGAAAATTGAATGTAATTGTTGCAAAAGGCATACATTTTAAGCTATGCAATTTGATAGCCCTAGGACAGCACTGTAGAATCCCTGTTTCATACATGTAAAGCAAGCATGCTGTGATTTTCTTTTTACAATTAATTTGTTGTGCTTAATACATGTATTACATAAATTCATGATTGACAAGTAAGATTTATTCAGTTTAAATGCCTTGCAAATATTAACATTCTTTTAGTAATAGACTTTCAAATCAAATAGGGAGAAATTGGCATTGAAACAACAATATTGAATGCCCTTTCGATTTATAACACACTTGGGATCTAAGCTACTGGTAGGTGTATACATCTAGTAAATTATAATGTGCCTTTTGATTCTTATGTTTTATTTGTGACCTTGTGTAGTTTTACCATTCTAGAAGTGCACTTAGGAATATATACCGGTAAACACTCCTCATCTTTCATTCCATTAGTCGTTACATGTTAACCATTTTATAGATTGATGTATGTACACCTACTTGTTGTCTTTCGACTCTTCAAAGATTTTGTTGAGTAAAGTGCTGAAACCGTTCTGAATATATAGCTGTACAATACATTGGAAGTGCATTTTTTACTTTGAAACATAAGCTTTGTTTTGTCTAGGGCTAGAAGGTTGTTTAGGATGTAAAAAGATGAGTTAACACCCTTCTGACACTTGTCCTATAAATGCAAAACCCATATGAGATAAGTACTGACAGGTGTATATGTGCAATATCATATTAACGACATGCCTTAGGCGCTGCTACATATTGTATACTTCATGAGGGATAAACCCCCTTTCTTTCCCTAGCCAAACTCAAAAAGTTAAGAAGAAAAAAAAAACCAGCACAAAAAATGTGTTTTTTGCCATTTTTTAATTCTTGATATTTTTTTCATCTATCTTTTGTTCCGTAAGAAAATAGTAGGAAAATAGTCTAGTTTTATAGGAAATACATGTACAAAAAAAGTATAGAGAAAGTAGCCAACGACCAGGGATGTATAAACATCTTCTTAATGAGCTCTGTAAAATGACAAGAAGACTCAAATTACTTACATCTTTGGACTCTACCAAATTGTTGTACCGATACTTCATATTAGACTAGACTTTTTCCTTTATCAGCACTATGAGGTTGAGTACTATGTCTTTAGTCTGCAATATGTTTCATACTTTATAAAGGGTTTAAGTACCCTTCAGTTTCTTAACACATACAGGCACTATGCACTTTAAATTTTGGTATGATACTTTGCACTTTATTTCAATATTAAGTGTTTAAGGTGCACTTTATTGAATCTGAATTTAATGTCCAGTTATTTTGAGTGAAAGCAACAATAAAAAAAGATAAATGGATTGGTGAAACAAGTTGCTTATCATTGGGATTTTAGTGACCCTGTCACAGAGGAGATTGTATGATGTTTGGAAAATTTGAATTGATGATTGGAATATATATATGTATGATGAAATCTTAAATGTTCTTTATGTATGTCTTGAGGACAGTCTGCAGCAATTTACAGTTCGTGTAAGAAGAACAGTTATGTTATCAATTTACCACCAATTTAACATTCCAATTATTAATGCATGTATCTAAATTGTCAACTTTTCACATTTCTCTGATTGTCCATCTGAATCTATGAAAACAGTCCTAACTTCATTCAAAGCACCTTCCTAGCTATCATGATTTGCTTGCTCCTCAATCCATCGTGGAATTGACTGCCTCTTTTCTGGACATTATACAGTGAATGTAATTTGAACACAGAAAAAAGTTCAGTCTTGATCATATGAGATTGCAAATAACTTGCAAAATTACATTGTAATTGGGGCTATCTTCAACAATGGTTCCTCTTTGAATTTGACGCGTTTGTTTTATTTTGTTTTTCTCACCAAATGACCAAATGGGTGTATTAAAATGAACTACCGGGTAATAAATATATTGTTCTTCACCAAATATTTGTTGACTCTGACCATTTTTCTTCTACATGATACGCTCAGCCTTGCCTGAATATTAAGTGCATGGAGAAGGTGCTTAAACCTTTTTACAGTCACTGCACCATTTTCAACCTAATCACCCTAATCCTGAATTTGTTACAGAAGATTCATTTTGTTTCTAAAATTTGTGAGTGAGAGAAGAGAGCAAGCGTATGGTAAAAATTGTATTTTGCACACAAAAATACAACAGATAAGATATGGTATTACGAACGCAGGCACCTTGCTGGCCAATACATGAATACAAAAATCATATGTTCGATCACCTCGATACACGAAGATTCGGGCATCTCGTTTCTAATTGTTCCAAGGGAGCCAGTAAAAAGATAATTTTTGTATAAAAATATGAGATATATTCGGGCACCTAGCTGTCAAAGAGACATTCTGGCATCTTGTTGCCTACGTTAATGTAAGTATTCAGGCATTCCACTGCTTTAAAGCATTCTCGTTTTGTTTAATGTTGTGAGCGAGCGAACAAAGAAATGGATATTTCAATGTCTTTAAAATGTTCTTCATAGAGAGACATAGCTTTTTTTATATTTTTTTTGTTGAAAAATCACTTTATTTCATTATGGATACAAAAATTGATCTTTGATCTAATTTCTCTTGCCGCACCCCTAAAGATGTCTTGCAGGTACCCCGTCGAAAAAAAAATACTGATTTATTAAACTCTGTTCGGTTCCACTGGCAGTCTGCCGTAGCAACAAAAGGAATTAACAAAAGACTTACTGGGTTTTGTTAACAATCAGCCGTAGACGACAGACGTAATGCATGGCTGATTGTCAACGAAACGGAGTTAAGTCTTTTGTCAATTCTGCTAGTTAGTTAGTGATTTTCTCTTTAAAATTCAGATACCGTCCGCCAAATGTCTTTTTGGTTTCCTTTCTTCAAATTCATTTTAATCACTCATGCGTGAAATATGCATCATATGAATGGCATCAAATGAAAGAGGAGGATCTAAGCTTTGAAAAATCGATGTGTCATTTATTAATTATAAATGTGAAAAAGTTATGATAAAACATCGATAAGTCTCGGTTTCAGTTTTCTGGGACGCACTGTATATAAAGGGTCTCATCATAAGTTTGACATGTATTGTATTTATTAAACTTCATTGATGTACAGTACATCAATGATCATTATGATCTGTTTATAAACATATAAATCATATAAATCAATTTACAATGCAGTATAGCAAAACAGAAGGAAAATTATATACAGCAGAAAAACTGTTTGTTTCTTGTACGAACATGTCACATAATGCATAAAGTAAATAATATAATGTACCATAATACGTTTGAAGTCTAGATATATATATAAAACCTTATATAGCAATTTTCTAAATAAATTAAAACTCGTGCTATACAAAATAGGCAAATGAGGTACATGGAATGCAATAGGTAATCGTTTTGCCTAAAATAAATGACGTAATATGTCCTATACACATGCAAACTATTGTAAAATTAAACCAAAAACATAAGTTTGTAAATGTTTTTCCTTGTCTATATAGGTAGGGTCATTGACGTTTAATACATTAGGTCAAATACCTGTAAAAGATACTTTTGCATTGTGTATCCTATGTTTAGAATCGTGTTTTCTGTTTCAATAACGGCGTGATGGCAGCAGTAGGATAGTGTTTTGTCTCAACAATGGCATGGTGGCAGCAGTGAGATTGCATTTTGTCTCAATAGTGGCATGGTGGCAGCGGTGGGATTGTGTTTTGTCTCAATTATGGCATAGTTGCAGCAGTGGGATTGTGTTTTGTCACGATAATGGCACGGTTGCAGCAGTGGGCCGGGATCGTGTTTTGTTTCATTAAAGGCTTGGTGGCAACGATGTGGCGTGGTTGCAGCGGTGAGACCGTGTTTTGTTTCAAAAGGCTTGGTGGCAACGATGTGACTGTGTATAATGGCGTGGTTATAGCGGTAGGATTGTGTTTTGTCTCGATAATGGCATGGTTGCAGCGGTAGGATTGTGTTTTCAATAAAGGCTTGGTGGCAACGATGTGACTGTTTTGTTTCAATAATGACGTGGTTACAACGGTGAAATTGTGTTTTGTCTCGATATGGCGTGGCAGCGGTGGGATTGTGTTTTGTTTCAAGGCTTGGTGGCAACGATGTGACTGTTTTGTCTCAATAATGGCGTGGTTACAACGGTGGGATTGTGTTTTGTCCCAATAATGGCATGGTGGCAGTGGTAGTCAAAATAATTGCGTGGTTTCAGCGGTGGGATTGTTTTGTGTGTGCTAAATAATGGCGCTGTGGCGTTGATAGGATAGCGTTTGTATAAATAGTGAGAACGGGAAGCAAATGAAAGAAAACGTGATGTTGTGTAAGTTATCACAAATATTTTATTTTACACTATCAAGTGTCATGCTTCAGTTTCTGGAGTGATTATTTAAGATATGTAAGCATTTAATATCCAAACTGACTTTTGGCCAAAAGTATCTCAATACCTTGTGGACTTGACATAGCCTGTATATATACCAAATTAACAGATATCCGACAATTCCGGAAAGTATTTCTTGACACCATTCTAATCATAGTAATATTTCACTTCTTCTTATTCATCTTCATCCATATGACATATCAAACTTTACAATCATTAAATTGACCTGTATTGAATTTCAAGAAGAAAGACCAGCTTTTCTTACTCCAAACATACACGATTCAGGAGCCAAATTTGGGCGGTTAAGTCATGGTCCGCACTACATTGTTGAAAACCTGAACACAGAATGGTGGCACCTAGATGTATCTCCTCTAAAGCCTCTGTAAATACAGCTTTGATTATTCTATATGATCCATTCTTCCATCGACAAGGCTGCTCTTTTGGTGAAATCGTGGCAGGTTTAGTAGCAATCTTTCAGGAACACAATGTTCCTTCAATTGTCTCTTATACGAAATCCTATCTGCGAACTTTCCAGTTAAGTATGGAGTTATCCGTCTATGAAAAAAAAATGGATAAATGAAAGAGAGGAAATGTGGTTCATTATGACCAGGAAGCCCCTGATCTATATCGAGTAAAATATTCTTTACTTATCCAGTACTGCTAGTAAAAACATTTGGCATGATCGAAAGCGTTGAAAAAGTCATGAATTCACCGAAAAATCCTCAGTATTCACAATGAGGCCTAATTAATGAGTCGGGGATGATCACAGGTTAATTGATTGGAAATATCTCGGCTATTCGGTTATATTCGTTTTTCTCAAGTTAATACAAGTTTCGTTTTATTTTTATCGATATTTTCAAGCATAAAGCCAACTTGTGTGAAGTGCTTTTAAATGCTAGAGTGAATCGCGATGTATAAGTGTAACTGCTGCATAAATTTTGCCAGAGCATCAGTACGAAACAATGAGAGAACAATGAAATAACAGGAGGGGGAAAACCTGGCAATCCCATAAGGAACAAGACAGCAAACTACCAAACAATATACTTACATGCTTGACAATAACTCTCATGCATTTACATCTCTTATTTCGGAATCCATCAAAAGATTCCATCCTGGTGCCGATGTCATCCAGAAAGTTGTAGAGGGTGTCCTTGTCGAGGTGCTCATCACACTTAAATCTATACAATGATAAATGAAAATATTTTAAAAAATGACGTCGATTTCAGCGTAATAAATAATGAAAAAATATAACATTTGGAGTTATGGGCATTCGGTATAAAATGGAAGTCATTTAGAAGTCATGATTTCAACATGATCAAAATTCTGGTAGACCCGGGCTTAATTAATTTATATAAATACACGTTGGCCTATTTTTTAATAATCAATCAATTTTGTTCTCGAACAGTGTCTACACCAATGCCATTGTACAATAAATACGATCGCAAAGCCTTTCAAAACAAATCAACTTAAGGGCAATTTCAGTACTATAATCTGTTTCACTTAGAAACCATTTATTAGATTATGGCTTTATGTCATTTTCATTTCTAAAGGTTAAGTACAAGGCTGCTGATCACATTGCCCAATCAGTTTGATATACCAATATGCGATTGTGTTAATATGTGATTCAATTCAATTCAATTCAATTCAGTTCAGTTCAATATCGTAACAAAACTTATTTTATTAATATAAACTTTTGCAATAGGGAGGCTCGAGGCACATTGAGCTAAATGGCTTACATGGATATATTGGGCCAACAACGCAGCGAAATTTACATTTAATGGTAAAGTTTGACTTGAAATACTAACCTTAATTCTTTCAAAGTTCCAACACCCTTGCACGACTGTACAATCTCGACCAAGCCATCTACATCTTCCATCTTGATCTCAACCATACAAAGTGTCTCGAGCTGAGTCACCTTTTGTTGGACCGTGCGCCCAAACTCCTCGCATGTCGCCTTCGACACGGTCGATCCGTTGATGTTGAGCAGGCCATTGATTTCCACCCATCTCAAGGTGGGGCCGATCTCGCTAAGACTCCGGGTGATCCGTTCCATGGCCTGGTCCACGTTGTCATCGTTCCCGATCCAAACCTCTAGATCCTTCACGGATGGAAGACACTGGGAAATGTAGAAAGAAAACTAGTTAATTCGAACTTTTTGTTTAGAGAATGAGAAGATTCCTTGCCCCCATTCAAACAGGTTATGATTGGTAAGAGTAGAGCAGTTGTATACAATTATGATCATTGTTTATACCTTTGGACTTAAAGCACAGATCCTGGTGGAACAGTGTTTGAATAGTTTCGTTTTGATAAAACATAAGTTAAGTGATCGCATCTTTTATAGCTTTGATACAGATATGGGGAAAATTAACTCTCTATATATTCATAATCAAGTTAATACATCTATACATGTTTTCTGTTCTAATTACTACGCATATAATTATATGCCTATCTTAATTCAATTCCGTCCTGGATTATCATGGAACTTAAACACATAGTACATCGACGGTACTTCTTACTTAGGATAGTACTTTTGTATGGGACCTGACCGTTTCGGAACAAATTTTAGCTTGGAGTGATGTTTCACTGAGCTCATTCAAAATGCTTCAACAGTAAACATGAAAATGTCAATAGCTTCATCAGAATCATTGCTTATTATACCCGTGTGAGATGGCTGAACGTCTCCTCTCGAAGGGACCAAGCCTCCAGTCTACGAACGGATGGAAGGCATGGAAGAGACTGACCACTATCCAAGTTCACTGATGCGTTGTTCAGGTACAGGTTGTAGAGGTTGTCAAAAGAAGCCAAGCAAAACCACAATCGGGTTGTCATGGCAACCGAAAGATGTGTGCTATACAAGGAAACGGATGAAATCTGCAAAAATAAGAAGATTGAAACGAATCGTGTAGTTGAAAAGTTACGAGAGCCTTATGCAAAGACGAAGTCACTTTAGCAGAATGCCAACCACTTCAAAGGACCTATACAGCACCACAACCCAATGGCGAAAACTTTTTTGAAACTTCAATTAAATCACTTAGAATACAGAAAGACGTAGACGAATGGTGAATATTTCATGAAAGAACCCTATTGAAATCTCATTCACAGAGATGCAGATTAGTCTAAGGGGTCATTCTCTGTCTTTGTCTATAGGTACAATATATATCGTTTATAACCTCTACCATAAGCTCCAGTGCTCCACCACCGAGTCTTTGAGGGGATGGAGCTATACATGTATAACATACTGTCAAGATTTCTTTCAATTAAAGTAGGATAATTCATATAACATGTTATTGCCTATCCTATTTGGAGGCCCAAATAAAGTAGTTGACTCAAAGTTTTATAACACAATTAAGTTTGGCAATCATTTTAGATATGTAATAATGTAATATGGGTACCTCTGCCTTGGCAGCATGCGGTAGTCTTTCCAAACCAATCATTATAATGTCAGTAAGGGGGTGGAGATCCAGTTTGCCATCCCAGAAACACTTTCTCAAAGCACTGGTCACCCGGTCATCTACATAACTTTCATCTGCTTCTAAGAGACAGCGCAACACCAACCGACATTTGTAGTACAGGACAAAGTCCTTCACCTGATTGGCAATGTGTTTGAAGACGGCAAGGCAAGCTGGTCCACTTGCACCTGCGACGAAACAAAGTACGTTCTCAAATTCCAGCGTTTTAGCTACCGTGTTCACATCTCTGGCCAACAACGAATCCAGTTTTGATGTGCCCCTGATTTTCGAAAAGCGACTTTCTCCGACGAGACCTAGTCGTCGCATGTAAACACTCGCGCAATATTCCTGTTCCAGTTTATGAAAGAATTCGACCAAGGTCTTTGATGTTTGACGGTCGACCAGGTGTTTGACGGGTATCATGGAGGCAGAAAGGATTCCCATTTTTATGCCGATTGTGTATGCATCACGATAATTTTTGAACTCTTCTACTTGAAACACAAGCTTTTTGCAATCACTTTGAAGTCCATCATAGGCAAATTTGCCCAGATCATGAAGAACGTCTTCGGCTGTTACTTTGTTTGGTAACAGTGGCGGGGCCTCTTTTGCTAATGCGTGTTGGAGCAAGAATCGGTTTATATTATCAAAGAGACTCGTTAATGAGTTGGCGTTAGATAGAGCTTCCACTTCGTATAGATGACACACCATAATACAGAAAAGTGGAACTTGAATCAAACTATCCAGAAAAGAATTCTGGCTAAGATACTTGAGGAGTTCTTCACTACTCTTGGAATTTGATCTTGCTTTAAAATAGCGTCTGATGAACTCGACTGATGAATCTGGCGTGAATCCTTCTATGGACATCTTGGTGTATGTTCTGGAGAGTTCTCCTTGCATGAAATCTCCCTCCAGATATGGTCGAGTGGTCACGAGAACTCTGCAGTTCTTCAGCTTCTTGTTTCGGAGAACCTTGGTCAGACTTGTGATGGTCGACTTGATGCTTCCTTTGTACTCGTCGTATCCATCGAATATGATGGCGCATGACTCTTGATGGGTCTCCAGAAAGTTCTCTACTGACTCCGGTGTAACTCCAGGAACGTCACCTAGGAGCTGTGAAATGATGGCTTCACCCAGGTCCATTGATTCCTCAACTTCCCTCAGCTTTAACACAAAGAGCGCCTTCATACCTTTCATAGGTGATCCATCGGTTTGATGTACCCAATCATAGGCCAACTTGGCAACTGTACAGGTTTTTCCATGACCGCCAGGTGCCGTGAGTAGCATTCGTTTTGGGAACTGACCATCGACCTGTGTTCCGAATATGCCGTTTACAGAACCTTCCAAGGGTGTCTTCAGAACCTGTCCTGTGCTTCGGTCAAACTTAAACAGATTAATATCCGTAAATAAGTGCTTAAGATCAGCAAAGTCATTAGGGTCCCATGGCCTACGTTGTATTTGGCACAGGACGGTCTTGTAATGGTCTTTTAGCGTTTGAAGGCAGTAGTCGAAGGAAAACATTGGTAGAAACGGCCGTGATTTCGGATCTAGTGAATAGAAAATGCACACAAAGAAAAGCAATTTACGGTACATTTAGTATTCAATATATCTGACCTGGCGAAGCAGACCTATATTAGTCTGGCTTATATACCTTTAGGTAGCACAGTTTAAGTCTTTAGGTCATATAAAAACAATAATTTTAGGTGGATTTGATAAGAAACAGATGAATTTCACATTTTCAAACAGAGGAGCTATAAAAAGAGTCCGATTTAGACTATCAAATAGAAAATGATATTATGATGATTATTTTTTGAAGCATTTAAAACCCCCATTATGTAGACGCTTATATAATGTTTTTCTTTAGTAAGGCGTTTGTGTGTCCATTTCAATTCTCGTGTAAACCAAATGCAGAACCAACCTCTTGTATGCGTTTTCTCCCCGAGGTACGTCTCAGCCAAGGCAACAAGGCCGGCTTCGAAGAGGGAGTCCCTCAACCTTGCAGGTTGGTCTGAAGGAGACACACCCTGACGCCAGGCGAAAAGCATCTGTCTCGTTCCTGCACAGGTCACCTGATTACCCATGCGGTTGGTGGCCATGAAGCGATTTATTTCAGCTTGTTTGAAGCCAAGTGCACGTCCAAGGGCCTCAGCTTGCTCCTCGGTCTCTATGTCGCTTGCCAGCATAGCTAGGAAGTCATCTCCGAGTTGAAGGGGAATTTTTGTCATAGCTGGCCCTTAGGCAGTTAGGATAAGAAAACATACAAATATTCCGTTTAGGTCAATTAGGCTTGCTATAAAAATGTAATGAATATAAAGTGAAATTCTATATTATCGAAGGGTTACAAGAAAAACTTTATGAGCAGATATTTTGTGCAGGTTCCTTTAGATACAATCATGTTTCAATGAGAAACTCTGCCCGAGGAAAACAAAAAAATCTGGTCTTTATGAACAGGTGGTCTTTTTATAGGGGGTAACTGCGCTAGTCATAAGGACCGTTGTTCTTAAGGACCGTTATTCATAAGGTGGAACTTCCTATACGTGAAGGACCGCTATTCATAAAACGGAAAGAGGGTCACTATTCATAACGACCGCTTTTCGTAACGTGAGATGAGGGTCGCTATTCATTATTCATATTGAGGGACATTACTCGTCAGGACCGCTATTCATAACACAAAATTGGGGTCGCTATACATTAATATGAAGATAGGGCGCTATTCATAATTGATATTGGAGGTCAGTACTCGGACCGCTATTCATACTACGAAATGATGGTCGCTATTCATAATACCATCGTATCATAAATAGCGACCCTATTCTCGTATTGTGAATAGCGGTCCTTATAAATAATGATCCTTTCCTGAAATTATTAATAGCGGTCCCTAATAGCAGACTTATGAATAGCGGTCCTGGTAATTAGCCTTTCTTATGAATAGCGAGCGGACCCCTTCTATACAAGGTAGTCGCCAAAGCAGATTTGACGGTAGAAGAAAATTACTTATGCTATGATGAGAAGAAGTTTTTCAAGAAAGATTACACTTAACTTCCTTTGAGATGTACGTAAAGAAATGTTTTTGAAAAAAAGAGAAGAAAAAAAGAAGAAAAAATTAACCTTCTATAAGAAGAGGGTATTTAATTTCCGAAATATGACGCATATTCGTCCCTATTTTCACGAAGTAACGGTAATGAGTAGAGAGCTGCGAAGCGGTGGCAGACAAACCAATATTGATCGTGAAAGACAGATTGAGTCATTATAGAGTATGTTTGGTGATAAATGTTCATTGGAATGCATTTGAGACAGATAGATAGGCGTACTTGGCGAGTCAAATTTACCCGATCTTGACTTTTCTGCTAGATCGTTCGTTGACAGTCCATCCATCTTGTCACCGTGAACTGATGTTGTTGCTGGAGAACTTTGTCTTGTTTCACAAATTTTCTCTATATCCTAGCTCTGCAACATTAATTGTACAATATCAATAGCAAACATTAATAACGGTTGTATTTTTGTCCTTTGATCCAACGGCTATTAGAGAAAGAGAAAGGGGAGGGGAGGGGTTAAAAAGTTATGTAGTAGACACATTAATTTTGATTTTTATTTAGTTTCATTTTCTAACCTGATATGAATATGCAAGAGAAATGCAAATGGATTTATATGTTTTTGAAAGGTGTGGTAACTTGCAACTTACAATCAGCAATAAGCTGTTGTAATAGTCTAAACTGAAAACAAAAATATACACCACAACGCTCATTCAAAAATAACAAGGAGGGATAGAAAACAAAAGAAAAAAAAACTAAAACAACTAATAAAATGAAAGATCCACAAATAACTCTTTTTTTTTAAAGGTAAAAGGAGATATAGGCCTACTAATTTAAAAGTTTATAAGTTTTATTCTTACGATTAATTATATGTTATGTTTTATCTTTGCCTTCAACTCATATCAATCTTCAAGCATAAGCCATGTTTTGATTTATACATAAATTTGCAAATATATCTGATGTAACGGCGCTTCTTAACCGTTGTTTTTAACTCGAGACCCACCTTTCAAAAACTTAACGAGAATAAAAACTGACAAGAAAACATGACACTAGAAAAACGAGAATGAATTTTGTGCTAATTATAATGTGAAGTGCCACTGTCAGTACCGACGACATCACTAATTTCATATAGACAAAAATCTTCGACAAAATAGCATTTAACAGTTAATGAATGAATTCCAGCTGTATCATGTCAAATGAGAAACTATTTTTATTCTTATATTATTCTATTTTGGAAATTCTGTTTTGAAAATTCTGTTTTGGCCGACCTCACGGGTCACCTGACAGAGCTTCACGACACATGGGTTGAGAAGCGCTGTTGAAAAGGAATAAAAGGGTCCTGATGAAATGCAAATAATGTTGATTTGGGATACCCTTTCCAATTTTTTTTTTTTAAGTCATAATAAATTGCTACGAGATTTTAAAATACATTTCCTAATTTTCTGTTATCAACATGTAAATTTGTTAAAACGTATTATTATAATCCTCAAGTTAATGCCTGCGATGTTGTTTTAGATATATATGCTGGTTGATTATGTACTCCTCCCTCTCTCTCTCTCTCTCTCTCTCTCTGCGCGTCTGTCTGTCTGTCTGTCTCTGTCTATCTGTGTGTGTATGTGTGCGTCTATTTCTCTCCCCCCTCTCTCTCTCTCTCTCTCTCTCTGTCTCTCTTTATGTCTGTCTTTGTCTCTCCCGATCCTTCGTTCACTCTCGATTACGATCTAAGCCGTATTGATATTTTCTTTCCTTCCGATTCTCATCTGTCTCTTAAAATCATTCTACTCTATACACCTCACGTATGGCTTTTCCGGTAAGCCTCATTACTACTACCAGAGTCCCATGTTTACCATTTCTCCCCGTCACCCCCCCCCCCCTTATTTCTCCCATTATCTCCATCACTCCTTACTTTTTTCCAATCGCTATCCGCAAGTGAGTAGTTCTTTATTATGATATATCTTATTTAGCATGTTTACTAAGTATGATTATTTTATTCAATTAATAAACAAGGAATATACATTGTTCTCTTTCACCTTCTCTCTATTTATCTCCTACTCTCTGTTTGTCTGTCTGTCTGTCTCTCTTTCACTCTCTCTCTCTCTTTCTCTTCCTGTCTCTCCCCTCTCTTTTTTCTTGTCCCCCTCTCTCCCCCTCTCTCCCTCTCTCTCTCTCTTTCTTTCCATCATTCTCTTCTTCTTTTCTTCTTTTCGCTCCATTTTCCCTTGACCTCGTATAGAGTCTATAATGTAATATAATGTATATAATGTATATATTTATATTATTTTTGATGTTATATATATATTATGCAAGTGAAAGTCACATTTCTACGTTAATACTTTTAAAGATAAAGATCAATTAAATAGAAATATTATAGGACATTATTCGTGATAGTTCACGAGATCGAGCAAAGCGGATGTACAGCATGTTCCGACAGGTCATGTGCGTGGTGAAAGCATGCTAGAGATCCTCTAACATAGGAATATACCAAATCATCAGAAATGAGTATTCAAGACTTCAGTAAGAATCTATCCCAAAAACCGCAAAAATGTAGTACCTTTCACAACGGATGCTGGCGTATCTTGTTAAGAATATCATAACAGGAAATAGACGCTGAAAGTGCATATCACAATCCTTTTGTTTTTCTAACACTATTAATTTTCACTAAAAAGTGAAATCGAAACAAGAAATCAGAGATTATAGTGGTGGTGGTGGTGGTGGAGGTGGAGAAGGGGATAGGAGTGACGCGAAATTTTACCTTGGGAGTGCATTGGTATTATGCTACCGATATTTTAAAGTTTGTTTGTTTGTTTGTTTGTTTTATTCGCAATGTAAAATAACTGTTTACAGATAATAACATTCAGTTCGTTACATCGAGATATAATAGGCCCTACATAGAAGGAACTGTGCATGAATAAAACATGTTTGAAGCGCCACGTCTCTAAGATAACCTAGCTGATAATTATTAGGTTGAGATAGAACATGGCTTAAAATAAGACATTTTTATCGTTGTATTAATGAAGCGCTTTTCCATAAAATGGGGCATCCTTCTTTACTCTAACGTTTCTATACATTTCCAGTACATTTCAATGGGACATTGCACGTACAAGAATAAACAAAAATTGCATATTTTGCAGTCTTAACCTTAACTAGGAATTTTGACCACGTTCCCGTCTTCAGATCAAAAAATGTATCTGTTGTACCAGAGTAGGGTTAGACGAGATATATTCAAAACCATAAAGGCAAATATAACCTAATCGATTAATTGTTTCCTTTAATTAATAAGTGGCACTATGTTGACGTCAAAACATTCTAACAGGAAACTCGATACATAAAATCACGTCTCCAATTCATCATCATCATCATCAGAACATTTTAAGAAAAAAATGGGGTAACTAGCCATTCTGAAGAGTTTTAACCGCTTTTGGTAAATTTTGCATTTGCGCGCGTGCGTCAATTTTGAGGTTAAACGAACGTAGCCTATTATGAGCTAAATTAAGGTCAATAACGGCTAAAAGTGATTTCAAATTGCTGTGAAAAGAATCAGTACACAATGCAAGTGAGAAAATTACAATCAGTACGGGTGGCACATGCAAAATACCCGCCCGCACGGACGCAATTTAACAAAATATGTTACATGTTCAAAAAGATCTGAAACGTGTAGTAATATTTTGACCAATAAATTTAAAATTGTTTGACGCACGCGTACGCGTCCGCCATTAAGCGTGCACCAAAGACGTTTAAACATGGGTGTGACCAAAAATCTACCCATGCCGTCAGGTTTATGCTTTAAAAAAAATAATATCCAAGATTTATATAGCGCTGGTATATACAGTTTCTAAGCGCCTTACAAAACAAATGAAATGAAATATTATTCAGAAATTACAACTATTATGTAACAATTTTTATTAGGATCAATATTCATGCATAATTATGGCACATGTCATGGAAATTTCATTGTCAAGATCATCAATCATTGTGATTCATGAGGTATGCAGCGAAAAAAATCCATAAGAAATCAATAGGTGCTCTGCTACGCTACACGGCAGATCACCTAATAATCATATATTATAAGGCAACAAAATTATATCGCGTAATTATTGAGCAAGAACGCTGTATAGATACTAATCTTACATTATCCGTACGATGTAATATCATTCAAATCTTGATAGAAATATAAAATTACCCAAAAGAAAAGCTTTAGGTTTAGGCAGAAGCGGGCAGAAGCGGGTCCTTCAAATAAGCTCACATACAAGCGATTTTTTAAATAAAAAATTGGGAGGGTCCTTGAGATTGCCGCGGAAATTGGCGTGGAACATTGTTTCCACCGGAGGCACATAATCTCTAAGCTCTTCACGATAATGCTTTATACATACAGTAAACAACTAAATAATTCATAATATTTCATACCCTTTCCAAGATATGTGAAAATTTATTTGCCTCTATTCTTGTCCCTTGGGGATATGACCTAAGCTTACATCTTACAAAGCCCCTAATTCAACCATTCCACCTTTCATGCTTGAGTTACGAACGAAATCAGTTATGTACATGTATCTTTTCCCATTTGTCTATTAACCATCTTCTCCTTGTCGGGAGTACAGCATCATTAACTTTTCAATCAGCTGACGTTGACTATAATAAATGTAGTTTACTCTAAGATTATATTATAATTTTAGAGTAAACTACATTGTGAGTAGAGTACAGAGGCGGCCCTCCGGGGGGGGGCAGGGGGGCACAGTGCCCCCCCCACTTTTTCAGATACCCCAAAAGTGCCCCTTTTTACATAGGAAAAGTGCCCTTCTATTTTGTAAGAAGTGCCCCTTTTACTTTGACAAGTGCCCCTATTACTTAGTAAAAGTGCCCGTTCCCCCTTTTCACCTCTGACGAGTGCCCTTTTTATTTTTGACACCTGCCCCTTTTCCTTTGACATGTTCCCATTTTCCATTGCAAAAAGTGTCCATTTTCCTTTCTCAT
>BEXV01000082.1:378625-393686 GCA_003118195.1 Hemicentrotus pulcherrimus | reverse complement strand
TTTACATATATATTTTGTAAGCTTTTAACGATCCATTCATGTAAAAAAATGGATATGAAAAAATTACATGAAATTTACTGAGTTATGCATCATGATGATGATGTGTGTAAATATAATGAAGTATACAGTAAATTTGAATCACAATAATTACAAATCTGAAACTATTCTGAACATACTTGAGTTGTAGTACATTTATTAATATACAAAAATATACACTATGTACTTGCTTTTCAATATGTTTTTTGTCTGGCAAGATTTTCATTGGTTTATGAGAAAGCATTCTATACAATATAACATAACTATGAAACCTATTGTAAATTGTCATGAAATTAACAAGGGATACGCGTAATTGAGTTGTTGATTGTAAATTCTGGTTTTCCTCCCCCAAAAATCTAAAATTCTGAATAACATATAAGAATGGTTAGAGTCCATTTTAAAGAGAGAAAAATTGCTTTAATTGATGTGTATATTCACAACACCTAGTTTTAAACAGAAATTAATGGTATCATTGTCTATCAAGTACTGACAAAATCCTTATATTGTTTCTCACGATAAGATATCTGAAACATTTTGAGAAAATTCCTATATCGATAGGTTTACATGGTATTTTAGACTTCTAATGTACAGTTGGATGCCTCTACAAAACACTTATCCTAGCCACTTGTGCATTTCTTTATTCAGCATATATATTATATTTAATATATGTTTATATATTCAGCAATTTTAGCATGTCTGAACTCAGCATCTATAAATTTATGTTGACTGGCATGTAGCACACATCAAGAGCATACTACTTACTTCCTGCAGAAACATTTTTTTAACAAAAGAAAGAGTTTAAAGGTAAAGACCAGTAATGGTCATGCGATTCCATTGTGAAAGAAACGTTGTGGAATCGATCAGAAAAGATTGATCATCTAGCATCTAGCACCTGCAAGGTTCTGGAATCATCAAAATGATAAGAAATTTGGACCATTCTTTGTAAAGTTACAAGCACTATACACAGAAAGATGTATATAGGACTACCCTATATCTCTCACAGACCATGAGAGAAATAAATTTACCAAATATATGAATAAGTAGGCCGTTTCCCGGCAAATTTTTTATCATCATGTATTAGTCGAAACATACTCTTTCACATGATTGATAATGAGAGCTTCCATTTCTTTTTTTGAAATTGGGGCGTGTCCAATACTGGTCTTTACCTTTAAAGACGATGGTCTGTGAACATTTCATTACCGGTACTTTGATTCAAAATTACAAAAAAAAAAATCTTTCTTTCCATTTAATGATAACACCTGATTAAATCAAATTCCTTTCATACCATTCATATCTTAACATGTCAAACTTTTCTCAGCCACAGGCTTTTTTTTCTGGATCAAGTCCTTAAATTTGAATGACAAAAATACAAAGTAAAAACTTCTGATCTTGTAAAAAGTATTACAAAAATGCTCTGGGTGACAGTTATTTCATCATCATTTACAATACATGTTAATAAGTCTATATGGCATTACCTACTTGAGGAGTTTTAAATTTGCCTAAAGAGAGCTTTGATATTTGATTTACCAATCACAAAACAAATGTTTACAATGGTCTTTTGATACAGTTAATCTAAAGAACTATGCGGAAATAGATACCTTTAAGTACTGTGACAACAATCTGATTTTGAATTTCTTCTCATTTTCTTGGTTCTAATAATAAACAAATATAATAGCAGTGAACATACCACATACAATGACATCATCCTCATGATTAATTGCTAACAAAATAAAGCATATATTCAGCATTTATTTTTTCATATAACGAGCAAGATTTTAACACGCTTTGTATACAGACTTGAGAATGAAAAACAAAAGATCTTTCATTAAATTACTTTGGATCAGCTAGATAAAAAATAATATATATTTCATTTATATTTTAATTTACAGCTTGCGAGTAAATAACTACTGTTAAGTACATAGTTGTATGTTTAGATTGTTATTCACTGTACAATATACATGTACATGTTTATGACATTAATTGACATGATTTCCAATTCACATTATTTGTCCAGAATGAATGCTTTAATGATTAGATTATAAATAATATTGGAGCTATTTGATTGCAACCAAAGGCACTCTCAAGACCAATTTCAGCTCATCAGATACAAAATGCAGTAATTAAAGCTACCTAGCAAGATAATTTTTGTTGTTTGTGTTGCCTTTGAACACCATTCCTTTCTTAACTAACCTTAATTAATCTTTTACCCCCCCCAAAAAAAAAAAACAACAACAACAACAACAAACAAACAAACAAACAAACAGGAGCACATCATGATCAGAGGATCAATTTTCTCATTGATAAGCAAAATTAAATATGATATTTTTCAAGTTTTGAGTTGGCAGTACTTAAATGTGCTCACACACAAAGTACTTGCCTAAAAAAAACTGTCACTTTGTTAATGTTGGCCGAACATAAAGGTATTTTAAAATATAAACCAACCCATTGTATTACCATAAAGGTACTAAACATACCGATACTGAAAAATTTGAAGGTGTTGTCCTGTTGTTGAATTGTGCACGAGACTACTTTAAAATGTTTAGAAAAAATGTAAAGGCAAGTTTCCAGCAAAATAAGTATCACATCATGTGTTCAACCCTATCTAATACATCCATTTGGCAGTATAATCAGAAAAGACATCTTATATGAAATGAGCAATGCCTAATAACAAAGGCTAATCATGATAGGAAGTGATTTTGTATCATGCCATTTTAAATGCTGAGTTGCCAAACAAGAAACATGTCACTAAATGTAATTACAGGGAATATTTAACGCGATGATGCTTGACAGAAAGCCAGAGCTGCCAATAAGAGTTGGTGGGTCACAACTATGTTTTTTACATTTATCAACACAACTTTACACTAAGGTATACTTCCTCTTCAATCTGAATTCTAGACAGTACTGATTATCAAAGCTGACAAATTTACATTGACGGATTTGGAGCTGACTTGTCTGATATCATATTTTAACAATGTACATGCTCATTAACTTCTATCAAATTCTTTGCATAATTCACACTAAGTGTTTGTTATCAATATGAATGGTACATGTATATATCTTACATGTATATTTCTGTAATTGCGAGAAATTTGTTGATCATAGTCACATGTTTTCTGAAAAATGAGCCAACAAGATTCATTAACCATTAATTTCACCCCAATGGCTCAATGCTTGGTCAATCTATAAAACAAAAATGAAATATATAAATACATGTATATATATATAAATATTATATCAGTAACTCAATCTTAGGTGGTATTACTTGCATAATATGAATCTTGATATGTATAGTATCACTCTAATGCATGCTGTAGCTTTCTTTCTAATTTGCATATCATTACATTATGGGATGGATTCAGTTAAATTCATTGCAAACTTGATCTATAGGATCCTTTCTGATACTCAATTAGTTTTCAACTTAACATAAAGCACAGATAACTCCTTGGCAGTGCCACTAATATCAGCTACACACATTATATGCACTACATTTTACACTTTTGACATTTTACACCCCACACAACCCCCAAAAACATAGATACTAGGTTTCATAATGAGAAACATTACTCTTAAATATATGTAAATGTAAATGCACTGCTGCATGATAAATACATTATCATACAAAAAATATACTGGTAGTGTGATTTACTAGAGAGATAGCTCGCACAAGCATTACATACATCATACATTTATCTTCTACCCTGCTTCATGTAAATATGTGATAAATTTTATACAAATTTGCATAAAAAGTGAATATTTACATACAGGTGAAACTTTCTCTTTCTGTTTATGATCTGCATGAGTAAAGCTAGTATCTAACTGAGCTGTGATAGCTCACAACTAGTTGGAGTCAACAAGTTGTGAGAAAATATGTGACAATTTTCTCTTAGAATCCACTGAAGTGACGCTTACGACACATTTCCCTATGTTGCAAGAACTCCTGGCAAAATTTGGGCCAAGATTTGCCTAGAGTTTGGGCTTAAAAACAATAGTCTAATGAAAGCAACTGATCTCTATACTATTAAACTACAAGTCATACACATATACATGCATCATATGAAAAGACTCAAGGATGTCAAAATACTAGAAGAAATACATGCTGCACACAACATATTCAGCACCATACCTGTAATTACCCTACATGATATAGACACAAACACAATTTTTGAAGTGCTCCAGAAGAAATTTTAGCTCGAAACAGCTACCGGGTATGCACTCAAAATAGCATCAATAATAATTCTGCTCCTCTAAAGAAATTTCACCCTTCTCTAGATGTGCCAATAAATTGGCAAATCAAAAGGTTGATCATGATCAAGATTGATTGTAATAATATTTCATTATTCATATTTCTTACATATTTCATTTGTTAGTTAGTTCATTTTTTGATCACATAAAACATAGTTAGTCATATGCACATGCCAGGCATTAGCTATGTTATCAAATGCAACATATTTGAAGAGTTTATTGTTTTACAAATTATTCGCTTTAAACACATTTGTTCAAATTGCTTTCTAGTGGATCTACCTTAACTTTGTACCTTTTTACATTTTTGTGTGACCTCATATTCTTCTCCTCTTTTCTACTGCGGAAACAGCAATCACATGTGTGTTGATTTGGCTCGTTGTTATTTCTTTCTATTATCATATACAAAAATCAATGAATTATTATTCATATTGTGTCGATGAGTGGTTTAGATCTGAATTATTGAGTGCCAACTGATAAAATAGCTTTTCAGTTTTTAAGATGTATTTTCTAACAAATAACTTATTTAATATATAATGCTGGAAATCATTTATCTAGAGTAGAACATTTATGTTGATTTACAATGCAAACACACTTTTATGGGTATGGATTGCACATACTTGGCAGCTTTGAAGTTTTATTCACACAGTTTCACCTAATAGCTAGTCGGTCATCTCCAACAGATTCAAGCTGACCTCTGAAATATCAATTCTGTCTACCCGTATATTCTGCTCTACTTCTGGTTGTGTAGGTGTGTGGGAGAGGGGTGTACATGTATGTGTGTGAAACGAGGGGATAGGGGTGAAGTAAGATGGAAATTTTTAGGACAGTCGGTGTGGTTTTATAATGATGAATAGACAAAAATTCTAAACAGTAGTTGGTCGATCAATACAAAAGTTTGATGGCAAGGAAAACTTACATCATCATGAGTGCTAGTGCTAGTGCTACAACTATATCAAGTGTTCATTGTATCGCTATAACTTCAGCACACATATTTTAGCACACATAATAATAATAATAATATTAATAATCGCACCATAATGAAGTAGGTGGCAAGGCAGGTTATAAATTAAAATTTTTTAAAGTGGCACATCTTTTCAGAGTAAAACATTTGCAGTAATTTCAAGGCAGTACAAATGCTATATTTTCAAAAGCCTACTCTTGGTTTCAGATTATTCCCAAAAGAAACTGTGGGATTAAGTACTTTACATGCTGTTTTAAACTGCACTCTTTACTGGAGAAATCATCTCCTCACAGACAAAAGGGTATTAACTCTGTGCTAAAGGATACATGTCATGCCCTTTTGGTTCCAAAAAAATCCAAACAGACAAAATATAGATTATTTTAGTACAAACTGGCATTTAACATTTCCTAAATGAAAAAAAAAATCAAATCAATATTTTCAGCATGAGATAACAAGGACATACATGTAAGCACACATTCAGAATAAGTTGTTTCTTTCAAATCCATTCAGCCTTCCTGACACTTACCTGTAAACACCTACAGGTAGCATGGTAGTGATTCCTGTAACTTTGTCACATCATTGCAATAAATATACTCTATTTCAGGCAAGTTCTGCATTTTTTTGAAGTCTCTGCTACAAATAATATTTCTCTGATAATGAATATTAGAATATGAAACAAGCTCTAGACGGATACAGTGTCATATTTTGACATAATATCACCACTGATAGATGTCCAGCACCAATGTTTATCTTGCACGTTATCCTGAGATGATTTATATCACTGTTGTATGCTCATTCTCATGGGCAATCTCTCTGAGAGCGCTTCTCTCATCAGCCTCTGTCGAGACAGTCACAACATCAGGCAGTGCTTGTCCTGACCTGCCATCTCCCGGTGACGGAAACACCGGAGCAGCATCATCATAAGATGGCGGTGGCGATAAGGGTATTGGGATGGGCTCTCTCCGAACTCTTTGCTCACCTTGTGATGAGGGATCCGAGACGGTAATCAAACGCAAGGTGTTATTACCAACTTGGAATGTCCGTGCATACGATGGAGGTGGTGAGTTTGGAGGAGGTGACTGCGGTGGTAAAGCTGTATCGTCTGCATGGTTCACTTGACTGTATTCATTTGGATTTGTCAGGACATCTGTGTAGGAGGGTGGGACACTGTTGGCCGATGCAGGCGTTTCCCCCCGCTGGGTGACCAAAGAGTAGCTGTTGTCTTGGTTGTTGTTGATGGTCTCTATGTTGGAGTTGACACGGAGGCGTCTCATGATGCAGGCGCAGAACATACAACCCACACACATGACCACCAGGAGGGTGATAAGGATGGTCGCTGATCCAATTCCCAAGTTCAGACCATTTGCAGAAAGCCCACCTTAGAGGAGAGAAAAAAATTTATCAGTCAGGCTAGAAATTATTTCTACTATGGGTTTTCCCTTGAGCCATATTTTAATTGAAAGAAAGCCAACACAATTAGGGGTTTGTCCGCAATATTCCTTGGCCTCTTTGCATTTAGAATAATTTAAAGCCTTATTATACTTTTAGTAGTTCTCCTCTAAAAATTAAAAAAATCAGATTTCCTTGATATAATATGATAAGTAGAATACAAAGCAAGGCTGCTAAGGCTGCTACATTTGCTTCCCTTCTCCTTACAACCCAGACTTGAAGACAACATTTTTGTGACATTTAATTACCATTATCTTTCTATTGTTTTTGTATCTTTTGTCACATTTTCACACAATGTATTCTGAGCAAAGGGCTTTAAGGAGCATTGTAATCTGTATGTTCAAGTGATAAACATGACTACCATTGAATTGCCTCATTATACCTACAGTAATCAGAATGGAATTTTGTGAAAAAATGGCTTAAATGGATGCGGTAACTTTGTCTTAGATCCTTTATAAATAATCCTTTTTTAGCTCATGCTGCTATGATAACTATAAACCTTTAGGTCAGTCAGGAACTCCATGACTTTTATAAACTGATCGCCTGTCTGATTATCAAGATATTAATGATTAGAATAACATAATAATTTTGAAAACCGTTCGCCTAAATCTTTTCATAACAGTACAGTCTATTGGAGAAAACAAATATGGTAAAACCGGTCACTCAAAGATTTTTACTTTTTTGAGGCACTCCTTGATCATTTTGAAGCACAATTTTTTTTTAGGGCTTCGATATTACACCATATTACAGACACTGGTAACGTGTAGGATCGTGTATCTCAGATTTAACATTCTTAAACGATCCCTTTAAAGCAAAGTAGTTTAGTCAAGCAAAATATCATCAAACTAACAAAAGATGAAGACAAAAAATTACATTCGATTGATAAGGACAACTTAAATTCACAAATATGACACCTCTGCATTGTCAATGAGTCAAGGCTCCTAGCTCCACTCCCTTCCTTATGCACATAATATTTGTTGTGAACAGTGCTGGTTTTGTTTGATTCTCTTGAAAAGTTACGTACTACCGGTATCATTAACAGAATTGAACATTAACTCCAACCGTTCCTGTACATGACCTTTAATCAATAAGAATGATTTTTTTTTAAAAACTCACCACCACCTGTGGGAATTGAGACGAGGGGTGTCTCAGTCCATCTTGCTGGTCCATTATACTCATCATTTGAACAGGTCACACCAGCGTCTTCATGATGCATACAGTTATGGGTACCCAGAGGAGCTAACCAGCAGTCCTCAAGACTGGACTCCGTCCCTGTACACTGCAGATCGTCCAGAAGAATGTCACCTTCACCGATGCCAAATCTGGCGCTGACATGGACCCTGACGACGAATTGATAGCCCAGCATCTTGCAGATGACTAGTCCATCGCTGAGACCAAAGTGATCGTCACAGATGGTGCCAAGTTGATTGTTGATCTGTAGTTGGATGGTGCCGGAGTAGGGGCCAGGACCACCAACCAGACTGACTTTCCATTCTGAAAGACACACCAATGATACATTGCTGAAAGCCTTTCAATTGGTGGTGATTAATGGACTACGGTAGTTACATCTCTACAAAAGATAAAGTTACTATAATTAACGTTGTATCAACCGCCCCAGTGTATTAACCGCACCCCTCTTTTTGGCCTTTAAAAATAAAAATAAAAAGAACAATAAAAAAACAACAACAAAAAAGAAAAAGCGGGAATCAAACCGAGGCCGTCACATACAGATTGGCAGCCGAAGCCAGTGCCTTAGACCGCGTGGCTATCGCGCTCCGATGCCATGACCAGCAGTTTTTTGCAAAGTATACATTAAAATGGATTCAAATAGCGACTTAGCGTGCTGGATGTGATCGCGCCATGTCGTTAAACGGCCCCTTCTTTTACTTTTGCAATGTTTTGGCACAAACTTAGATCAAGATCTATCAGCAGATGTTGTTTTTGGAAGATTATTTTCGTCTTCATGTCAACAATGCAAGATAAAATTGTCGGTAAAATGTGTGGAAATGTCCTGTACCATTCGCAGTCCCATACGTTCAAATTCGTGCTGGTTTTGACTTACTTTTTGTTTTGTTTTTGGGTGCAACGTGTATAAACCGCACCCCCAACTTTGACATTTTTTCGGCGGCAAAAAGGTGCGGTTTATACACTGTTAATTACGGTATACTAAAACAGAAAGGTCCCTCCTTCACACGTTTTTAAATTGATATTATCTGATTGCTAAGAAATCAAGCATGTGCTTGTAAGTGCATGTGAGCAACCGCTTGACATGTGGCTTTATGTCCTATTTGAGGGACTTGGGATTGAGGATGAATGATGTGCGCAAGGGCACTGGGACATATAGATGTGGTCAAAACTGTAACCTCTGGGTTACAGGTCCACTTCTATACTGCTTTGTTTCAATGATAACTATTAACTTATAACTTAACAAGATAATGTGCGGGACTATTTTGCATCTTGTTCCTGTATCTAATAAAATGGATAAAGTCAGTCAGAATTGATGCTTGATGATCAAATAGAAGTTGCACTTAAATGCAACTCCAAATATCAAAACTCATCATGAATTTCACTAACTCGAATTTAAGGACTTGCATTACAATGAATACTTTTTCAAAACTAAATCTCAACTCTCTAAGCAGGCACGCCCTACACCCTCGTGTCTTCATACCTTTATTTGGCGCTACTGTGGGCATCTGCTCATAGCACTCCACACCGGCATCCTCACCATGTACGCAGTTATGTTCCCCCAGTGGGGACGAGTCACACTGTAGCAGCTTCTCTTCATCTCCATCACACTGCACATCATCTAACAAGATGGGTCCAACCCCAATGCCATAGAATGCATTACCGCGGCTGATCCCGACGTTGCCCAACCCCAGCTGTTTGCAGGCCACAGTGGCGGCTTTGTCTGTCCAGTAATCATCACAGATAGTCCCCCACTCAGAGTGATTGCCATAGATCTCAATACGTCCTTTGTTTGGAAACTGTGGGTTCGGCACTAAACGTAATGTACCTGTGAGAGAGAAGTTGAAAAACTGGAATATGAATTCTATTCCTATCATATTACATATAACTTACAAATTATATTATCCACATAGCTACATTGGAAATTCAATGAATTTTTCTAAGATTGTAATCACCTACATAATCTTGCTTCCCTTAACCTAATAGGTTATAAGATGATTTTTCTATATGTTTTAAAAAGTTTAAACCAAAATTAACTGTATGAAATTGAGACTGGACTGTCAAATATATTTTTCCCATTTCATTAATTAAAATAAACAAGATATTTTTTGCACTACTTTTGATTATGCCTACCGTCTGAATGTTCTCACACAGGTAGTAAAGTATCAATATGAAATGTTCTGAACAAGTCAACTGGACTTTAAGCTGGTCGGTCTGATGAATCATCCAAATGAAAGTGAAATGTTGCATGATTTAAAACAGAAAGGAAGTCCAGTTGACTTAGTTACATTATCTAATGTTAGTGCTACATCAGACTGGAAACTTACCAAATTCTGGGGCTGTTTTGTCATTACATTCAACATGTAGTATGCTGGAGTGGCTTGAACCTGGCGGGATCTTAACAGGGATGCATTCCATCAGGCTAGCCTCGGTGCCACGACTACACAAGAATCTGAAAGGCAGGACGGGGCCCAAATAAGGCTCTTCAGTTGTCAAGGCCTTGGATAGATTGAGACCGCCGTACTGCCGACAGATGGCGACAGCATCCGAGACTACTGGCCCGTCTGAGGTCAGATAGCTCCAGAATCCAAGGTAACGGACTTGGACCCGATTTTCAGGATCAAGTCTCACCTCAGAACCTATGTGGGAAGGAGGAAAATACACATGGTAAATTGCAAGAGTATTGACATGTTCAAAGACTACATGAATCTGTAGTGTATATTCCTGTTCCACAAAAAGTTGGAATATTTCAGCATGAATTATGATATTGAAGTAATCAGTTAATTGATTTACAAAATCCAACTATACATAGATGATTCTAATAGTGAACGATTTGTGGATGAATTAATCTCAAATGCAGCAGGGTTTACAAGAGCCTCTCTCTTGAATGAATAAAGACCTATTAAAGGCCAGGGTATTACATTACTGGCTACAGAGAAGATTTTAGTACACTGGATGATTGTATCAGATCAGATGATTTTAACAATTTGCAAGAAATTCTAGAGCTTGGATCAGACCAAATGTATCACTTTGATGTCAGTTTATATTCTTAATACCAAACTACTTTGTTACATGTCAGTGTTGACACTCATTTTGAAAAACCAAGAATGATCTATCACTATATAAATGATAAGTGATTTAATAATTTATATAACATTGTCCCAAAGAAAATGAGAGAGAACAGACACACGTAAATTTGAACTTAGTGCTGTAGCCGAACCGCCGAACAGTCGAACCGCCGGACCGAACGGAAGTTCGCTAAACATGGCACTTCCGAACCGAACCTAACGCAAAGGCTTGATTCAGATGTTCGGCAGCAAAATGTAGACATTTTTGCAAACTTATAAACTTGTCATTTTGTACCTAATTTTTATGTCATGATTGCTCATTTTATATTTACTTTTTTCCCATTTTCCGCCTTTGTGATTCATACCTATCCAGTGGTGGGCGTGACTTCACTGGCGCCATTTAAATCCAAAATCCTGATCACGCTATGTCGCGATCGCAAGCCATAAACAAGAATACATGTACGTGCGTGATCAAAACAAGTTCAGCTCAAACCATTCAACACAAAAAATTCATATTTCAATTGTAACAATATCAGACAAATTTTACAATAGAAATAATGAAATAATTATATATCATAGTATGATATTTATTTATTCAGGAAAAAATAGGGATTTTATATTTTTCCAATTGAAAATAAAAACTTATATAACAGTTATTGACGAGCCTGAGTCGCTAATTTCAAGATGGCTGCTTTCATGACTCTAACATTAGACAAGAACTGTCTTGGAAAATCTTTTAAAAATATCATTTATTGACAAATTGAAAACATGATTCTTTTAAAATTGAAAATAAAACACCTTCACACCGTGCTGGTCTGAAGCATCGTTTTCATCGGAAGTCCTCCATGCTGGTTGGGCCCGGCTGGCCGGCCCACCCAGTACTATAACGCTGCTTGTCATTATATTACCGAACCTCGAACCGAACCAAGTTCGGGTGAAAAATTGCTAAACACTGCCGAACCGAACTGAACATGAACATAATGTCTGACTTACAGCACTATTTGAACTGTATAAAACTCAGCCAGAACAGACACTTTAATAAAGTGAACAATCAGAGTAGCAAGAATTACTATGTATGTTTTAATTTGTTTATGTTAATAATGATACCGACTTACCCAACGGAAGGAGGGGTGTATCACTGCAAGCTATGTTGACATCGACCCTCGTTCTTTGGCAGAAGGGAGTCGGTACCTGTACTGAGACTGCACATTCTGATAGAGACTTCTCAAACCCCTTGCAAGCTATAGACCTCACCACATGAGATGGAGCTATCACCTGCGTGCTTTCAGAGAGACTGGTGATGTGAGCTTGGCTGTGTCCTAGCTGACGACAGATCACATGAACTGCTCTAAGGCCTATACTAATCCCACAGAAAGGCAGCCATCCTTGATAAGGAAACTTCTTTATCTGCAGAAGGCCAGAGCTGGACGTCCCGTTCAACCATACTGCATTCAAAAGAAAAATATTTTAAACAAATAATTGTTTAGAGAAACAATTATAGGTGTTTGATTTGAAACTACATCTGCTGGTATGCTCTAAGAATTCTGCCTTAAAAATCATATTTGTATAGGCAAGTGCAATAACAATTACCCCCCCCCCTATAAAAAAAAGGAAGTCAATTTGTATTCTTAACTGTATGCAGAGTAATTCTGTATATACCTTGCACAGAATCATTGCCTGAAACAGCCACGCCCACACATTTCAATCCTAGATGTAGTTTCTGCACTCCCGATGGAAGCGTGCTAGTATAGTTGATATGTCCGCAGTCTACCAGTCTAGATTCATCTCCTGAACATTTCACTCTCGCCATCAACCATGGAGTGGGCTGCAGCTCCACTCCTACGTCTGTCAAAATCCTGTAGGGAAATGGAAATAGGAAAGTTATGAGTAGGTTTATTTTAATTTCTAAAATTGTAGAAATTGAAATAAAGAGGAAAGCGGAAAATGGGTTTTTTTCCAATTTCTACAGTAAAATTACATTCAATTACCAAAAGGAAAAAGAAGGGTTACATAATCAATGGCTTTATAGTTCCCCAGTATGGAGGAAGATTGATTAGCTTCAAGCAAATCAGGTTGTTTTTATCCATGAAAGTAGATCATCATGTAACCCTTTTTAACCAATAGTGATGTTATGCACTGTATATCTGTCTCTTGCAGAGATATTTTATTGTTATTCCCCCCCCCCTTTTGTTTGTTTTGTGTTCTTTTCTCCAAATAACGGTACATGAAGAGATTCATTGTAGCGTCATAACGGGCCATTTTATGTTCATTGCTTTACATGATCCTGCTCAACAAACAAAAGCTGATTATTTGAGCTTAACTTGACAAATGAAGTCAAGTACACATGTAACCAATGAATTAAACACAACAGTCACTACTACCTAAATGTACAATGTAGTCAGCCAAATATGCAGTATTAAGAGTAAGGTATTTAATTTTGCCCATTTTCACAATGTTTTGTAACTTAAACTGCATTTACAATCTGATACTCATTTCCACCTTCAGTTAACAAACATACACACAATAACACTTTTAACACACCCGCTTACATGCACCCTACACATCAAAGTTGACATGAAGTGCTTACACTGTAGAACTGTATTCCAGGTATCCCATTTGTTGGCACGCCACCTTTGCCACCATACTCCTAGAGGCATCTGGATACACCCAGCCCCATTGGTTGTCCATGAATACTTGGAGGAGGCCCTCACTGGTGACATTGTGTCCAATGAGCCGCAAATCATACTGCCTTCCTCCTGTAGTAACAATAGAAATATTAATTAGATTACACTTGTAACTACTGAGCACATTTGTTTTAATTAACACTGCTCTACCTTAATGGAAAATCTTTCACAATTTGTCATTATGGCTATGGCTGCAGTTATCACAATGAAAACAATAGATGTACATGTACATTGAAAATGCATACATGTGTACGTACATGTACGTATGTGCAGTAAAATAAAGGGATTACATTATATACATGTATCATGTATAGTATCTTTTCAGTATGTTTCATGTTCATACATTGCACCCTGTTTTGGCAAATCCGTTGTCCTGAGCCATTAAATGCTATATTATTATTGTGAAATACTTTTAATTTTATGATCTACTTGTACATGTACCAATATCTATTTTTATTCGGAAATAAATATTTCATATGAAATAATGATAACATTGATTACCGGTACATGAATTTTATCATTATCATATAATCATGTAACCGCGAGAAATGAATGTATACGTTTAGATGCAGCATTGCTTTTTTTTTTTACGTCTGTGAACATTACTGATTGATTAACCAAACATAATAGAGAATAAGTAAAATTAACATATCAGACTATACATGAAGAAAAAAATCAAAACAATTGTACTGATTTCAGGAAGTGGACTTTGACAATTCAATTTAAAGAAAAGATGAGTGCCTGTATGTTTTAAAACTGTTTTTAATTAGAAAAAATCACAAAATCACAAAATTACAATTACACACTTCAAAGTCCATACATGTAGCCTCTATGAGTGAATGACTGTGTTGTTAAATATTACCAGACACTGTTCTATTTTCATCAATTGGAATTTTTTTTTTCCTTAAATGTCAACCAATTTGCCATTTGGCATAATGTAATCTACATTAAAATGGCAATTAAAATATGTAAACTGTTGCCCCAAACCATAAAATGCTTACATGTACACATCCACATCAGAATTAATGCTGTAGCATCCATTAATTCCCGGCTATTACCATTAATTAGGGGTTTTACAGAAATGAAATTCCATTCTGTATTTGTATGTTTGAAATGTTTTTATGAAGAGTGTTGAATAAACTTTGAATCTGAACCGTATACATATTTGTGCATGTGCAATATGTACATGTATGTCAGTAAGACTGCTTCATACTGTTTGTGCTTCATATGGATTGTTGCTGAATACTATAATTAGGTGGTCTGTCGTAGACAGATCACCTATTAGTTTCGTCAGAATTTTCTTTATTATTATTTCTTTATTTTTATTTCTTCCCGTTTTTTGTTCACAGGATAACTCAAGATCACTTCAATCAATTTCATTCAATTTTGACACAAATATAGGTCATTGTCATGAGACGTGACACGAACATTTTCAA
>BEXV01000082.1:327409-377316 GCA_003118195.1 Hemicentrotus pulcherrimus | reverse complement strand
ACGTTGTAGCTGAGACTATATACTTTCTATATGTTCTCTCATTTTTTTCATCTATCATAAGACTTGAAGACAGACCACCTTATTCGTCCTCGTGACGAATTAAAATCTAGTTTGCTATTTGTGTTCTACACTGTATTCAATGTAGCCGAAAGGCAGTATTCCGTATCTTTAAATCTGCTTCTGCATAGAGATAACTTGCTTCAATTGATACTAGGAACATTATCTAAATCACTGTGAAGTTACTAAGAGCATGAAATGAATAGTAGGGATTTTTTGTTGTTGAATCGCCTTTGAGTATACTAGTACATACATTCTCAGATGAAATGTACATGCAACAGTACCATATTGAAAGTTTGAAACCTTGCTATTATTCATGAGCTTACCTTCTACACTGGCTACTGTTGAACGTTGTAAGTCACCTAGAGAGGTTGCGTAAGCTGCCTCCAGAGCCAATGTGAATGCAGTGACCGTCGTCGTTGATATATGAGCCATTGAAGAGCGTGGAATTCCATTCTTCAAAGGTGAAAAGCTCACTAATACAAGCAAGCATGCAAGCATAAGATGATGAAATAATTTGATTGATGGCTGGATGGCAGCGGTGCTAGCAGACATGATGGGGAATGCAGAGCTGCTAGATCTGCTTCTGCTTGATTCGCAATACTCAGTGCACAGTTTTGAGGGTGAGAAACTCCTTCCATTTGATTTAAACAGTTATCTCTGCCATCTTGTTGTCGTTTGATGATGATGTATCAGCAAAGGACTGTGAACAATTAAAAGAAAAATGTAAATAACAATTCTGTATTTTTTAATAATGAATACAAATAATGGTGTGCATGTAAATCAAAAGTTAAAATGATACATTATCTCAAAGTAAAGAAAGGTGACTAAAGTTAGAGTAAAACGGACTTGATGAATAAAATCTTGTCCTCGAACAAACTGCAAGACATTAACAAATAGCCAGCTGATTTCTCTGAAACTGAATCCATTCAAGAGAGCATCCGGCCTGCATACATGTACATGATGAACATAAAAAGTTGATATCATAAATTCAGTTCAGTCAATTGCATGTACCGTAAGTGAAAACAAAATTATAATGTCATTTGTAATATGTATGTACCAACAGGAAATGCAGAAATTCACCTCAAACTCAAATTAAAATACTTTGGATTTCGCTGTCAAAGATTCACTTGCAAAACTAAAGGCCTCAAGAGTGTACAGAAGGTCAATTTCATATGACATTGGGCGCGTTTATCTAGGCTTGCCGCTAGATATGTACATATCGAACCCCACTATCGAACCCCACTATCAAACCCCACTATACGATCGTGATTCACGGGATGTCGCGTTTATCTATACTTCACAATTCACGATAAAGGCCTTGTCTCTTCGCAGCTGCTCAGCGCCGTTTGACCCGGGAAGCAGACAGTTTGTTTGAGGTCAACTACACACACATGCTTGTACACAGCACATGGTGCTCACTAGCCTCCGAACCGGAAATTAACCGTGGGAGGTCCGATTTGTATGTGAGGTACGAAACAGCTTTGCGTTTATCTAGCTCTCAGAAACGTGATTCTGGCTGTATGTCACATTCAAAACGCACCTTTTTGCGTCTTTAGATATGGGCATATCTAAAGACGTTTGAAAAAGGCTTTGCGTTTATCTACAACTAAATTTGCCAGAAAGACGTTTGAAAAACCTGATTCTAGTCAAAAATTTCCTAGATAAACGCAACCATTGAAGAACTCCTCTTAATTCAACTGATTAGCCTAGTAAATTACATGTAGCACTGAGCGTTCAATGTAGAGAAATACTTCTACATTACTTGATTTTCAAGACTTTTTAAACATTCCTTTTTTTCTCTATTAACAGAACAACTTTAATGCCAATCTTAAGATATTTGTAAAGACATACCGATACTATAAATGGAAATTGACTACATTAGGATATTATAGATGGCATGCGTGCAAAGTCATGGTCATTAATTCACAATGGCCACTTGATAGATTCTCAGAATATCAGCTAAACAAAAACATGTTCTGGTTTCTAGAGGCAATCAAAAGAAGTTGAGCAGTTTACACAGTTGACAGTTTTGTATTTTTCATTTTCTGTTTGAAGTGTTATTATTTAAAGGTTGTGTGATGATTTACTACAAAAGCGCTGTTGGAAAGTACAACAAGGGTACTATACGAAAAAAGGGAAAAGTTTTCAATACCGGGAGTCACTTAGGTCACCAAAACACAAACAAATGCTGAAAAAGAGTGAAAGTCACTTATAGAGAGCAATAGATAACTGGGGTAATTTTCATGCCTACCATAATCACGCTGGTAAATCCGCCTACATTGACTGACAATGGTGGGAAACTACAACGTAAAAATCCCCATTATGTACATGAAATAGATCATGTCTTTCTTTTACAAAACGGAAAAAATGTTTCATTGATAAACCCCAACACAATATACACATGATGTAATCCACAACACAAATTCTTAAAAATCATAATCATGTGGTCCACCTACTGAATACTGAATGTAAAAGAGTGTATTTTAGACACCGAATCTTAAAGGTACATGTAATGCAAAGTTTGGGTATGGGTTCATCAATTTGGGTCAAATGGACACATTGGAAGCATATGCAATCCTACAATATCAGTGATCGTTGTCGCGGTTGAAATCGAGTCTAAAATTATGAAATTGTAAATGATAAACTCTTTATGTTGTATAGCTCCCTCTCAAGGTAAAGATATTAATTAAGCTATAAAACAATGTTTTTTTACTTAAATCGATCGATTAATTATTCCCATTTTGAAATTATATACCACAACTACATATTCTGAGATTTTCAGGTTCGCAGCTACCATTGTACGGCCGTAGGCGAAATTTATCAAATTTTACCGGGAGCACCAGTAAATTTGTATATTCAACTTTTCTCGAAAGCAGAAGTGTTTTAGAAGCTAATTTTTTTAGTGCTTTTAATGCATTCACCTGGGCATCCAAATATATCAAAATTGTAAAGAATCGCTATCCACCCAATTTTTAAAATTTCCCAAAACTTTGTATTACCTTTAAAAGTTATGTTTTCCTTCAGATTGTGTTCATGTATACATGTACAGGTGTACGTACATGTATGTAGCATATGTAGGTAGTCTGAAATTACATAGAATCATCAATTAGAAAGTTGTTCTTCCGCAATGAAAAAAAGAAGAAAAAAAGAAACAGGACAGTATGAATAAAATCTTCATAAAATCAGTTTGCTAACATCCATTAACAAGTGTACGGAAAAGAATACATGTTTTAAATGCCTTTCAATGAAACATCAGCGAACTTTTGTAATTAATTACATGTATGTTTTGACTTTGAGGGATGCTGGCTTTTAAGATACATGTAAGCTTGAGTTCTGGTAATGATATAAAATATATTCTCACAGAATCCAACAAAACTTACACTAAATGTTCAAGTTTTCAAATAAATGACATGTGCCAAAAGGTTTTGGTAGAAAATGTATAGGGAATGAGGAATGAGTATAGAAAGAGAAGGAAATCAAGGTTAGTAGGCCCAAGAAGTTATTGGTATTGGTAGGCCCGGGCTCAACAAAGGTCACTTCAGTATGTGCAAATGAGAGTTGTGGTTTTTATTGAAGATGATTTCCAGCAAGTTTCTGTGAGGTTGCTTGTTTTTATCGATCTTACTGGATCAAACAATCAATCTACTGCAGGATAAACAATCCAGAATGAATTATAGCCATGATCTCTCAACATACAATGCCCATAACAGAGCTCAAGAAAAATGTCAAAGGGGTGGGTTTAATACAGTATATCTTTAAATGATTTCATGTCACTCATTATCATGACTACAAAGTACATGTACTGTAGGCGTGAAGGTGTTTTCCATACTTTTCCAAGGAAATATCTTCTCAACATTTTATACTAGATCGTGGTAATAGTTTTAAAAATAGTTAAGGAGAACATAAGTTACACATTTTCCTTTTATAGCCTTGGGTGCTGTGATAATCATAATGTCCAGCATTGAGTCACACTAATAAGATATCTTAAGTTGTTAATAAAAATACATGTTTTGGAGGTCCCAAGTCTGTTGGCAAATAAATTGAAATTGAACTAACATGTATTAAATACATCATGTATGGCTTTTACATATTCTGAGACATCAGGAGGGATTGAGTCAAAACAGGGAAGTGCATTACATTTCATGTTTCAAATTTACATTTGATTATTGCAACATAATCATTGTATCAAATTGCCAGCATCTGTCAAAATTCTCTGAACAGGTAATATCAAAACAACCTATAACTATGCCTTATTTTATACCGTTACCGTACATGTAAAAAGAGCCAGATGGCATAAAAGGGGTTGATTTTATAAAAATTGTATTGCTCTATATTCTACATTCTAGGGCTCTAGGCTGTGCTGATGAGGTCAGATTATTGTTTCAGTCTTTCTTTCTTTGTAGACTTTTATGTGATATATATGTCGATGTTACTTCAGAGTTGGTCTGAATAATAAACACACAAAATATGAAGATGGTAAGACTTACTACATTGTAAGTTACAGTCAACTCCAACATGCTTCTCAAAGATCCTAATGCACATAATATCCATGTACAGGTACATGTACATGTACATTGTACCAAGATAGTTACACATATGTCAATACATGTTATCCAAGAAAACAACGACACATGCAATATGACTTGAAATATAATCCTGTAAGTAACGAAATACCTACTGATAGTTCAAGCCAAAGCAGGATACATGTATACATTGTACCTTCAACCAGTTTCGGACGATTTACAGCACTTTGGTCCTATCTTTGAGTTCATCATGTATCCTGAATACTCACTAAATGTATTTCCCACACTTCCTATTCCTCCTTCATCCTCCCACATCTACCGGTATGGTTTTACTGGCATACAATAGTCAGACAAAAACATTAGGCTGTGGTGGCTAGGTACAAGTATTCGACATAATCCTTAACTGGTTAATAACATAATCGCTAACTCTATATGAGAAAGGGGAATGCCCCCTCCTTCACTGGATGACAGTGTCAACATAGATTCCCTTGCACAAGTACGTACAGGAGTAACATTGGTATTACTGAATGTGATTTGCTTTCCAATCACTTTTATTTGTGGTCAGAGAAAGACTAGGGAAATGAAGGAAATTCCCAGAAAAAACACATGTGTGTAAATGTATGTGTATCGGTATGTTCTCTCCCGCCCAAAGTTTCCCTCACATTACTCAGAAAAGAAGAAATCCCACACTTCTGCACTTTCCATTCTTTATTTCCTCATAAATTATGTTTAAAGAGGACTTGCTGTAGAACTCTATTTTTAATCTACTACATGTACGTTCAACAACATATTTCAGATTACTGTTCACAAGTTCTAATTTGGTTCTAAAATATGATTCATTCAAATATTGGCTACTAATACATTTGTTATGACACTTATACTCCTACCCATTGAATACTACATTGTACATGACCTGGAGTCTATGGAAAATGTCACCATAATAAAATTATGACTTCTTTTTTGGATTTAATATTTTTTAAAGAAAAAGAAAATATGTATACACGAAACTGAGAATCATTGATGTTTTATCATAACTTAATTACAATTATAATTAATAAATGACACATATTTGAAAAGCTTAGATACTCCTCTTTCATTTGATGCAACTCATATGATGTATATTTTACGCATGAGTGATAAACAGCAACTTGAAGAGAGGAAACCAAAAAGTCATTTGGCGGGCAGTATCTGAATTTCAAGGTAAAATCACATTTCTAGAAAGTTCAATTTCTGCCCTTTCATATGACACCTCAATCAGGAAAAATGAGCCAGGAATAACAAAGTTCTGTTTGTTTTAAAAAATGCTTGCATTTCCATCATTTGATCAAACGGGTTCGTTTTTACTGGCTTCTTGCCGTTGCAATGAACAGAATTGACAAAAGACTAAACTCCGTTTCGTTGAATATCAGCCATGCAAAAATAAGATGAAAGACGCGATGCCTGGTTGGTCCTCAACACATGCTTATTATAGGAAAGCTTAGAAAAAGAACAAAATATCCCACAACTATTTGAGAAACAGATTTAATGATATTGTGTAAATATACCAAAAGTCAAAATGATTAAATTTCAGACTGCAGAATATGCAGTAGGCCTACACGTATGTACGGTAATGGAAATATCAAACTGCCTAGTTGGTCTGGTGACTACAGTATACAATGCTCAATTGTACCTATGAAATCAAAGAGATATTGTTACTGGTAAGTGAATGGTCTTTTATCTGAATTACTTCCTATTACTTTCATTTAAAAAACCTGTCATATAATATACAAATATGGGCCTTATAGTGACTCCAATATTGTTTACCAGAACCTCTCAAGATTGTGTACACATGTATTTGTATGCTAAATTGTTGGTGCAAGCCCAAATAAGTCCAGCATCATCTTTTTGTCACAGGTCAACTGCAGTAATCGTTTGGTATTGATTTTTTGTATTTTAGTTTGTCTTGTTTTCAAATTTTATTTCTTTTTGTAAGTTTGGAAGTTCCCAGAAAACACATGTTTGGAAGTTCAAATTTCATTATAAAAAAAGGATAACATGATGTCCACCCTATGTGCATGTACGTACACCGCACATGACTTTTGGAACACTTGATGAGATACATGTACTTAAATAACAGTCTAACAAAAATCAATATTGTAGAAGTAGAAACACATGGGTTTGAGTGAACTTACAAGAACATTAAAGAGCATTTAATTCCATTCAGTTTCACAAATTTTGACTTGATAAATTTCCATTAGTAGCTATAAAGTATTGATATACTGGTAAAAGTAAACAAAATCTTAAGATTACCATCTAATCCAAGATGTTGATGCTAATAATTCCATAGACAGAAATAACCGTCTGGTATGGGTCATTCTTTAATAAAAACTGACATTTGTCGACATTCCCAATACACACGGAGGTCTAGTGGAGCCAGACGTAGTCTCGGTGGAACAACCAACGATAAATTAGAGAGACTGAAGCTTTTAAGTCACTGTCAATAATTAATCTCTGTTTAAAGGCCTAGGCCTGCCTGTAGCTAGACTACTTATGTAGAGAGTCTATAGTCTATTGTATTTTTAGTTTGATCGAGAGAGACATCTGTGGAAGCACCAATACCAACAGACAGAATAACCATCTGGTATGGGGAATTCTTTAATAAAACTGACATTTGTCAACTCTTGTAGAAGTTATAGAGACGTTCATTGGAGTCTCAGCAGAGCAACCGATGCAGAGACTGAATCTTTCGCCTTGGTTTACAATTTCAAAAATACAATAATTAGACCTTACCAAGTATTTATTTTGCCCAATTTCAGTGTGTTATGACTTATGACAATTAGTCTATGTTGTTGTGTTTGTTGTACTACAATTAACAATGTCTTATTTAAATGCCCATAAAAGATAACACCATTTTCATGCATCAGCTATCAGATTCATGCACGCAGCGCAGACGTATAGCTCCAAGCTCTCACATAGATGTAGTACATCATCAACAACATCAACGCCACACCCCGCACTAGCGCTTAGCACCCTGCATGTCGCTAGCTCCCCTGGGCCAGGGTAGCTGGCTTCGAGTCGTGATGCATGCCCGCACGTACATACTTGCGCCCTAATCGTTGTTCACACGGTAGCAGCCGACCTTGCATGATGTCATATTTTGATTAAATGCATCAATAAACTTTCCTTTGGTCATGTGCCGGTACATATACCGAACTATATATTCAGTAAAAACTATTATAAAGGATAATATATAAACAAATATGTTACTTACGAGTTACTGGCTAAGTTATGTGATAGCGCGCAACACACAAATCCGGCACGTTTCAGAGATCCTACTAGAGACGAGCACGGCATATCCGGAGCGGCGCCACCACATGCACAGCTTACCACGTACCTTGGCGCACAACATTCAGCTCCAGTTGCCAAATGTTGCGTATCTTGAAGTCCGTGGCTTGTTGCTTTTTCAATTTGTGACATTTACACGACCGGACCAGCCTGGGATTACAGCTTCACTTTAATTATTCGACCTAAAAAAATAGTAATATGGCCGATGCCACGCAAAGCATCCATGTCACTTTAAAGGAGAGTTTTACCAAGATTAGTGAGCAAATTGAAGAGCTCCAGCTGAGTCACAGAGAATGGCAACAGTTGATGAAATCTCACAAGGAGTTTCAAGTGTTTGACAACTTTATCAGAAGGCAACCACAGTCTATGGGATGCTTGTATTTGAAAGTCATACTTTGGTCCCTTGTGAGCCTTTTTCTGTTGGTGTTCCTCCTCTTTGCAGTCTTCACACACAACGTCATCCCGGACGATTCATTTCTCGGTTCAGCTCACTACCACATCTCAAAGATTTACGTCGAGACCTTTGATGGTGCAATTCTTGATGAGGAACAGTGCATCGTCCCTCTCCATGAAGCTGTTCAAGACCTGTTCCGACCTCCTGTTTTAGATTGCAGTATGTGCGCTGGGATGACTTCGGTAGACATCCGTACCAACCTGACAACCGAAGAGTTCAAAGACAAGTATGCTTACTCCAGTCGACCTCTACTCGTGACGGATGGAATGGAAGGTTGGACAGCTGTCGACACCTTCAGTTTCCAGTTTTTTCAAGAGGTGTATGCAGCAGGCAGTAAAGCGTTGAAGAGTGCGGAGGATGACTGTCAGTTCTTCCCTTATAAGACAGATTTTGGAAAGCTGGGAGATGTGTTCAACATGACAGTGGATCAAGCTTATTTGAGAGATGGCTCAAATTCAAAGCCATGGTATATCGGATGGTATGTTTACATTCGTAGCATTTGCAGTAAGCTTTGGCTAGTTTTAAAAAAATAATTAAGGGCCCTCTAGACCTCTATATTTATTTGCACGGGACACTTATTGTCAAATTGAAAAAAATACAGCTTTTACTTTTAGGATAATTTAAGCGCTGCAAAAATTATACACGTTGGATGGAGCTCAGTCTGTCGATACAATCTGCAGAGTACAGACCAGTGTATGATGGGGGGGAGGGGGGCATTTGTGTGCCCGGACACTTTGATAACAATAATAAACCCTTCTGCTTTCCCTTTGGATGACACAAAGTATTCAACAAATGATAATTACTATCATAAATATTGTTTTTTTACAATCCTGATTGTTGTGAGAAATGAGCTAAGATGGCAATTCAACCATATCCATGGTACAAAAAACAGCCTGAAAATGCTTAAATGCCACATGACGTAGATCCTATGAAAGGAATCATGTGGGATGTTATTCTCCATGTGTTGTAAGGGATGAATATCTTATGTCAATGTTTCATTAATTATTCTGCCCCCAAACGGGTTTACCTTATTTGCAACCAAGAGGTCACCTCACTCACCTGGAGTTATCATGAACACCATGCTATTCATTTTAGTGATGATACATTTGAAAGGTATCGCAAAATGTAGAAACGGATCGACAGAAGGAGGGAGGAGGTACACTGAATAATGTGTTGATTCTTGTTTTTTCTCTATTCCTTTCAATTCTCTTACAGGAGTAATTGTGATTATACAGCTGCCAACAACCTGAGGAAACACTACAAGAAACCCTACTTCTTACCAGAAGACTCTGAGTCTAGTAAAGTTGACTGGCTTTTCATGGGCAGTCCAGGTTATGGAGCCCCCAACCACGTAAGCACCTGACAGAATACAACTTTCTATTCCTGTACTCTAAACGATATTAATCGGTTTATTTTGTTAGCAAGTCCGGGGTATTTACAATTTACAAGTATCATGATACCTGAAGTACCGTTTTCCTTCATATTTGGAGTAGACCAAGCTGTTGTAGAGATATCAACAAATCAAAATCTTAAATGTGTGGGAAAAAAAATCACTGGACCTGTCCAAGTGCAGACAATGGTCTTATTTCATGAGTAATTCTTCCATCAAACATGCACTTTAAAGAAAGGCCCTACATACATGTACATACCGGTAGGTTTTTGTTGTAAAGAGAGTGTTCGATCTGAACATTATGTTCCATGTAAAGTGATTACAAAAAATGATCTCTACTTTACAGATTGATGCTGTTGATAAACCATCTTGGCAAGCTCAGGTCAAAGGTCACAAAGTCTGGACATTGACCCCACCTCCTGAGTGTTACTTTGAATGCGGTCCTCGGATGAATGTCACATTACATCCAGGGTCAATTGGTAAGGCTGCTTACAAACAAGCTCACCTTTATTCCTTAACTGATTTTACCTCTCTTGTTTTGGTAACCCATTAACCCATCACCATACCTAAACATAAATCTAATCTTATATTCAATTCCAATACTCTCTTAAATAACAAATATTGAATCAACCAATCGCTATACTGCTATTTTCAGGTGGGCTGTATATAGTACAGACCACCTCATAATTTCGTTAGAATTGCCTTTATTTATTTATTAAATATTTTTCTTATTTCTAACCACTTTTTTGTGAAGAAAATAATACAAAAATGGCTTAATCAAATGCCTTGAAATTTGGCACACATATGTATAGGCATATGTACGAAGCACAATAACGTTTGCAACATTTACCTTCACTGATGACGTCATCTAGGCGCCATTTTGTAAAATTTTACGAAAAACTACTCATGATCATATCTACATAACCAAAAGGTATTTCTCATTCATATTTATCATGATCAAGGTCAATATCCGTCCGGTCAATTGCAGGTCAAATAACGCGCGCGTGCGCGTACATCCGCGCGTCAATGCGCGCGTAAAATTTTTAAATGCTCAAAATCGTCTCAAAATCATTTTGCATACTTTTTAGGCTATTCTAAGCATTTTATAAAAAAACATGAGCATGCGTGCGAGTTTTTGGGCGTAAAACTATTGCACAAAATAGAATCGCCTTTTTTTTTCTTCATAATATTCCAAATATTTTTACAAACAAATTGATATCATGTTTATTTTTTTATGAATCTTAATGACGGAATGATCGACCGTTAAACATAAATTTCCGTGCGCGCGAGCTCTTGTAATACATAGCATATATGGGAAAAAAACATGTCTATGCAAAATCCATTGTAGCTCTTTAGGATGCAAGGTGACCCCAATTTTTTTTTCATATTTCAATTGAGTATGAATCGGAAATATGATTTCATTTCTCAATTAACTCATGACGTCATCATAATGGTCTCCGAACTCAAAATTTCAATTTGCATATTATGATGTCAGCATATTTTTGGAAAATTGATTGTATCTTTGTAAAAATTGATCAATTTTCTTCTAAATTTTGATATGTTCTAGCTGAGACAATTTTTTACAAATCCAGTTGCCACGATTTTTCATTTTGACAAAGGCATCATGGCGTATTTTTGCGATTAAAGGAGGCATCTCAATTTTTTACATTTTGCGTGTATTCTCTATGGGACATGACTTTTTCTCAAAACTTGATTCTACATTCACGTCTTTTGCGAGCAATATCTACGTCGTTTTAGCTTCATTTATGCTAAACTTCGAGTATGTAGTAAGCTGAGACAAAAAACTATCTCAAATGTACATTCATTTTGTCTCAATTTTTTGGTGGATCAGCCCACCTATACTTGTTCCAAACAAGAAGTATTACAAATCTAGTTGTAAAGTCTTGTTTCATAATACTATTGTTCCCTACATACAAGAGGTAATTCAATTTGAAAGTCATTTAATGCTGTTAGCAAGTTGGTCAGCAACAGTTGCACAGAAACCTCTATGCAAATTTCACATGGGATTATTTCTAATCTTACAAACTTGCAGTGCTTTATGCCTTTGGTGCTGTACAAGTAAAGATGATCAACTACATGTAATGTATGCAAAGTTTGGAGAATATTATGATGATTTTCTGTGTTTCTGGATTGTTCTCTTCTACAGTGATTGTGGATACAAACAGCTGGTTTCATTCCACTCTGGTGATTGGAGATGAGATGAGCATCACCATTGGCTCGGAATATGACTGACCTTCGACCTCCCGTCATTAATGCGGCTTCCTTTACCATTCTCTTTCATCCCACGTACATGTACGGTGTTGGGCAACCTTTTATATTATTTTTTATAAACGTTATTTACATGTACATTGTAAGTACTAGAAGTTATTGCCACAGTATTCCAGATTATATTATCTACCAAATACTTTTTTGTTGATATTTTCACAGTTTTTAATCAACATAACATTTATTGTGAAAGAATCCTTTTCAATGTACTGTTTTTTATATATATCCATTTTCATAAAACCTCTTTTGAATTTATGTGTGTTATTCCAGAATTATAGTTGATTTTTTCCCTCAGTTTTTCAGAACTCCACTTTTAAGGCATTTACCTTCAAATTCAATGGACTGCAATTTGTGTTCCAACTCATGATCATTCATATTTGCTTTGTTTACAGTGAGTTTCTGTTTTAAATCTAGTTTAATCTATGAGGAAATTGTAAATGTAGAAGGATAATTGCCTATTAAAAAGTTTGATAATTTGATACTAATTTAATTCTAGTTTTGAAGCTGAAGCTGAAGGTAATCTGAGCTCTTTGAGAGACAAACAGGAAGAGAAACAGTTTTTAATTTCTTAATCATTTCCTTTTGAGCCTCACAACACGTGCTTCTGTTGAATATGATTTTAAGCAGTCAGAATTACAATGGGAAGAACACTTGTCAAAAACTGTATTATTTGGAAAGCATGTCTTTCTATATTCTTTTTGGGATTTAGCACACTGTACTAAATAGTTTTTACCTAAATAATCTTACATGCATGTATATGATAGTTTAATCTTATACTGATATTAATGGTTATCTTCCCATGTATGGAACTACATGTAATTCATAGCTATCTTATAGATGATAGCATGCTAATTCATTTTCTAATACAGTTAACAACAGTTAGTTAGTACAGTTAACAACTACATTATTTATACCGTTACCAAGCTGTGTAATCTAGTTTAAATATGTGACAAATATCGATTTGTTCTGATTTACGTTTCTTCAGAATTTGACATATCAAAGCTTACATCTAAAAATATTCAACAAAAGCCCTAATTCAACCAGTCCACCTTTTATTATTGAGTTACGCAAAACAGAATGAACATTAAATTTACAAGGGGTATGAAGAATTTAGTTGTTAATTATATATTAATCAAGAGCCTGTGGCTTTGTATGATTGTTAATGTACATGTATACAGTATTATGTGTACTATTATGTTGAAGACATGTGATATTATTGCTGGTATGTGGGTCCATGTGTTGATTTCATGGAATCTATAAACTTACCCTCACATATATCTGTAAGTGATGATATACATATATATTATCAAATAGACCACTTCAGTGCTGAAGGCTATATTATTGTATCACATTCAATATAACACGTAAGGTTTGGTCAGTCTTCTAATTTTTGGTATCATTCTTTTAGTGGATATCATACTTGACATTTTTTTAGATAAAGAATTCTTTTGAGAAAAAACTAGAAAAATGGATTTACAGTTTAATTTATATGGTTATGGAGATAGTATTTAGTCAGTGTAATCCTTTTACTATACAAATTCCATAGCTAAGTGATCCACAGATTCACAGATAATGCAGCAGAATCAAAATGTGGAATTCATGCTATAATTTTCCAAGACTTGCTTATTTTATTCACTTTTAATTCACAATATCAGGTGAATCACATTATACAGATTCACAATTTATTTTTTAAATGATTAGCGGTATACATGTACATGTGTAAACATTTAAAGGAAAAAAACATATACCGGTATTGGAAAACTTACCTTCGTTTATTACGACTATGAAATGATTTAGACTATTGGAATCTATTCTTTATGGGCCCTACAGTTGTAGCCTAGGCTGGGCTGCAAAAAGGAATCTCCAGTGGTGTTTTGTAGGAATCAAATTTGAGAGAAAATACATGATCCAAGGTGTAATTTACTTAATAAGTCACAGTGAATGCAACAACAAAATGATTATACATTTTTGTACACTACGTTTTGGACTTTTACTTTGGTAAATAAATGTATTGTTGTGTCATTTAAAATGAATAGATTATATTTCAGACTGCTATATATATATATATATATATAATAACAGAAGACCAAGAGTACTTTTAACCATATATTTGAAATATGTTTACCTAGTACTTTTACAATCTGTGCTTTATAACAACTCTTTATCCTATGTGATCTAGTACATGTTTACAAATTATTTGTTTTCTAACAAACCTTTATTTTTAGGGAAGAAAATTTAATTATGTAGGTGTCTTTGGTACATTATCATTAAATCATGATTATGAAATCATATTGAACTAGGTTTAGTTTTCTTTTTTCTTAACTTCTTTATTTATGAAGGCATATTTGTGTTGTATTACATAAACAGATCAGTGATGATGAGGTATTTTAAGTTTTAATTCAAAGTAGTTTTCAGAATGTGTGAACCAAGATGTATTTAGAATGATGAACATTACATATATCCATCCTCCTTCATGTACATGTAAGAATGATCACCATCAACATCACCATCTCAGTCATTATCATCACCACCACCATCATCCCACCATTATCAACATCACCACCAGTCATTATCATCACCACCAACATCATCACCATCATCACCACCGTCATTATCACCACATCATCAACGTGCAATGATTGTGCTCCTTGTGATGGTCTAATATTCGTGACCACTATTTGAAAATAATACATGAACAACAAACACTTCAACAAACGCATTTTCTGTAGGAAAAATTCTCAAAAGTTTATTCCACCTCAAAACACTTGGAGGTAGACAAAAAACAAACAATAAATACAAGAAAGAGAAAAATAACACAGAAACAAAATGGTGAGCAAATCATCTTCCAAAATCTACACATTTCATTCTAATCACCTAATATAGAGTGACAACCATTGCATCACATACTTCTAACACTGTACAGTGAGCTACTTGGCAACATCTATTGTGCATTCCATTAAGTTTCAATTCCATCAACTTTCTCTTCTCTACATCGAACAAGACTCGATCATTAATTCATTTACATTTTCAGTTTGGTTGATCATTTGACTACAGACGGTTCTTCGTGATTCAACATTCTGTACAGTCATCAATGCCTCTTTGCAAAAGCTTTTACCATCAAATCTACTTTCTGACCATCATCTGTACACCAACTTCTCCAAATATACACTGTGCTAAATTTACACTGTACAATATAACACCTTCCTTCATCTCATAACACCTTCCTTCATCTCTGTTTCTTTTCACTATTATTCATATAACAGCATAAGCTGATTTCAAGCCTAAACTTTACTAGACTGTGTTGGAAAATGTACTTTGTTCTCTTATTTTTCCAAGAAACAATCTATAAGTAGCCTCTGTATTGACATTTCAAACTTCATTCTTGTGTTCAGAATATTCACAAATTCTCAACTTTCTTAATTCCTCCAACAAAGAAAACTTTGTTCAAATTGAAAATCACAATTTCAACTAATTTTTTGCTATGCTCTATTCATTTTCCCCTAGCCCTAGCAAAAACTGTTCTCCTAACGAACATTGCAGATTGAATCTGTGACTTCCAATTCATGAATTGAGGAATTTATCTCCAAAAGACCACAATTTCTTTACATCAAACTCCATTCCCATTGCTCGCTGTGACTCTAAGTACAATCTACTCTAAACAAAATTAAAAGAATCTACAAACCTGAAGCAAAATGGGGAACATTGTTTGCTTTAACAATCTGCAAATAATGGTTTGAACATTAAAAAAAAGGGTGACACCTTGCAACTCAAAACCAAAAGAACCTACTTCATAAAGACATATCAAGCAAACAAAGAATTTACAAAACACTTACCGGTATATTGATGTTATGAATGGTCAACATTGATAACAAAATGTACCGAGAAGAAAAAAATGAAGAAAAACTAAAACACATTGGAACAAAACAGAAAGTCTGTTTCTATGCCATCCATCTACAAAAGAGGACTGATTATTTCACACTCACATAACAGAGATGATTGCATAAAAGATGCTCCTTTGAGAAGATATCATATATTGAATTCACACACTATTCGTTTCCATGGAGAAGAAGTAATCATTCAATAAAGCTACTAGGGTTTTTTGCACATTTTATATAAAAACTAATTAATGATACATGGGTAATAGAACTAATGCAAGTTTATGAAAAGGTCACACATTTTGAGTGAATCAATCACTTGTAAAGAGCTTGTGTATATTTCCCTAATCTGTTTGAGATCGTAATACAGTACCCAAGACTAGGACATAGAAAAATACATATCTTTCCCCTTTCTGTAAGCATTTCTCATGATTGAAATCATCAGCTGTTCTCCCTTTACTAAATATATATTACCCACAGCAAGGGAAAGGAAGTTGATATGGATCTTATTCTTTAGAAAATTGTGTTTAAAAAATATATATGTATTATTATAACTCTGGGGCAGTGGATATTTTATTTCATATGTAGCAAAATAGACTTTACATAGAGAGTAAATCTAAGCTCTTCCCTGTAACATTCATATACATGAAGCTCTCTTATTCTCTTAAAATATTGTATATATGTATATGTCAACACAGATTTGCATCAATATATTGTATTAGGTCAATATAAAACAACGGAGTGTGTTTGAAATTCCCAGCATTCCCATCTACAATTAACTGACTAATATTCAAGACTTAATGATGGAAAACGGTGCATATCTATTTTTTGCATTACTATCTTTCTATACATGTGAAACTCTGTGATATCTGTATCATAAAGTGGTCTATATGAATCATTAGATTTTTTTTTCTATTAGTGTCACATGTACGCTTCACTTGTTATTATTGCACACACTTTGCCAAGTCGAGTGGATGATGAACCTTAAATGAAACGATTCCTGCAATGATTGCTATGCCTGATGACTTGGAATTGAATGCTTCTCTCAGTAAGACTTAAAGAAATCTACACAAATACTTCATCAAACTTTAAATTCCCTAACTACAATCATCTCCAAATAAATAGACCTTTTCTAAAAGAAATGATTTTTATTCATATGATGTAAAAATGTCTTTTTGTGGAGAAATGATTGCACTTGCTTTCACATCATTTCTCCCATGTTTTCAAGTTCCTATCTTGGGCTTAACTGAATGGGTTGGAGAACCAAGAGCAGAGAGCCCCAGGCCATCCACAACCATCTTCCCAAGTTTCCCTCAAAGCAGTAGAAATCAAATTCCACAATATTTTGTCAGAGGTATGTCCCATTTATCTGTGATTATTGAAAATGATTCTGGTGTGAAAATAGTACCATTGCACTAATGAAATTTTAATAATTAAAATAAAACCTTGTTTAGTTTGACATCAATATGCATGACTAGAAAAACAATTGTTCAAAAAATCAGATCAGATAGAAAAATTCTTCATGGGAAGAGGTCTACACTTTCATTTCAAATTATATGACAAAGAATACACTAAACTAAGACAATACTACATGGATCACTACAATGTCATTCTTGGCAATTGACATAATAAAATTACAATTCCTATTCACACACATAGGGATGACGATAATTAAACAAAATTCATGTTCTATTATACAAATCATACTACATCAAATGTAAAATTTACAATCACACATTTCTTCTTTCATTAGAAACGAGTCTTCTCGAACCACGGTATGCTTTGCAATGAAACAGTTTTTGATGTTTGAAAATGTATTCTAAAAAGGACAAGTATTGAAACCTGCATGAGTCTATAGCATTTCCATAGTCTAACTCTATATAATTATGCTTGACTTTATCTCACATGTATATGCTAAATGAGGGAACTGATAAAAACTGATTGTTTTGAAAGAAAAAATAATAATCTAAAACGAAAATACACAAATTTTCAGCAAATAATCTCCCAAAAGTTATTCTGATTAGTTTCTTCATATTTTTAACATTGTTTTGTTATCATTCATGTGCATGACTGCTCCTCAGTCCAAAACCCCTGAACAAATGAATTTCAATTGGCCTTTGAATGTGTTCAGAGTATGTGTGTACACTTTCCATAAGTAGAAAAAGGCACATTTGAGCTTAATTCATCCCCAATGTACTGGTACATATGGTTGACTATTTTTTTAAAGGGGCATTAAACCAGTTTTAATAGAATGGTGCGCATGTAAAGGTACCTAGAGCAATAATCATAGCAAGAGTTAAACCATGGTGCTTGGAATTCATTATTATTTCAAAAATAAAACAATTTAATAATTCCACTCACCAAAGTAAACGTAAAAGCATCTTGTTCAAACACAGGAGACTTATTCTCCAAATGCCCTAATGTTTGTTTTCCCAAGAAGAGGACAAGCTCTTAATTTTGTTGATTCGTATCTGATTGTCGGTATGTGTATCCGTAGTTTCACTGCAGTAAACATCTAACATGGCTGAGCAAATACAAGATTCATCCTCTATCATTATTTCTACATTTAAACACTAAATCCCTGTACAAAAAGAAACTTGGAATGTTGCAGAAATATACATTAATCAACAAAAAAATTACTTTTTGCAATTACCTAAACAAATGAACATGCTATCAAACATAAAAGAAGCAGATGTATACTCTAAAAGAACATGGTCATGCAATAAGTACAAATTTGTAAACCCAGACATAAAAGTTTTGCATGCTACATCATAAACATTGTAACAATGGTTTAAATCAAAAACATCAATGAAAAGTAACATTCAGTGCACAAGTCTCTATATTGGTGCAAAACATAAGAATAAAATACAAAACCTGATTTTCTTCTGTTCTATCATGAAATGACCCTGTATGAATTTTTAATTTTGATTTGTTTTCTTTCAAAAAGATAAATTTCAGTAATACCCAAACACTATTTCTTACCGAAAATAATTAAAAACAAATATCTCCATGGATGACAAATACATTTTAAAATTATTTTTTCTATCTAAAGACTTATCAAATAGATTTTCTGTTTTGCCTTCCATTATTCAGTCAAACAAAACTTTTATCAAAAGTCTAACAGCAAATGAGTTAAGACAATTGTAGCCATCAAAATTCCATTACAGCAAAAAGTTGTCCATATCACCAGCAAACATTTTTGTATTCGGCAAAACAATACCATAAGACCATAATGTAGGGATGAATCCATAATATGCGGATCAAACACATATGGGGGGAAAAAAAGATCATAACAGAAGATTTGGGAAGAAATTCAGTCCACAAATACTAACCGGTAGACAGTGATACATATTTTCTACATACATGTATACACGTTGGAACACAGCTTGCATCGTTATAATGAAAACATGATAAACAGGAGACAGCACTTCAACCTAATATTGGCTTGTTACATAGTAACACACAGAAAGGCATTTCCAGTTGTGCAGCATTATATCACAAAGGAGGACACATTCATTACTTCTGTTTCGCTCTACGAACAGGGTTGGTCACAGTCACGAACCGACGAGTAGAAAACATGGCAGCATTTCTTAATGGTTTCTTCTTGTTTATATATTGAAAAATCACACAACATAAATATTTTGCAGGTCAAGAACATGTTCATGATGGTAGTGTACTTGTTGGTGGAAAATAAGTTGATACATGCAGCAGAGAACTGTTTATAATGACATAAATGATGAGTATTTGTCGGTGAAGTCATCATACTGTATTAGAGAATTGGCAACATGAGGAAACTGGTTGCAGCTTTGCCGTCTAAACTGACACGTAATGATGAATAGTAAGTAGTTTATCTAAACCACACACAATATACGTGCAAACATTGTGCCATCCTATCAAAGGATATTGTGAAGATTCGAAGTTCACCTAAAAACACTACAGATTTCATCATATTTTCATTAATCATACAGTCAGTGGATAATGCAGCCATTGCATTGATGAAATGCTATTAAATTCACTTTAAAAACATCAAAAACATGTTTTTAATCATAATATAAAAGTATATGAAGTTTCAGTGGGGATGACGTGCTAGCTAGTAAAGAAGGGATGACTACAAGTTTATAGATGGGAATTTTCTGATGAGAATATTTGTATTCATTCAATAAAACCATGAAACTTGAAGTTGTCATTTCTAGGCTTCTACTTCACATTCCATTCTTACATGTATGTGAAGATCTGAATTCAAAAGCCTAGAGAAAGGCTATGTCTAAAAACATGTATAGATCAAGATACATGGTATCCAATGACCTTCCTAGAGCAAAAGAATTACTGCTAACTTTCCCAAACATATAAAAAGTACAACTATTTGCATAAAAACACCAATAGAAAACCCAAGATTTACTTTTTTCTTCTTCTAGTTTAAGAACATAAAGAAAAAAGAATGTTCTGGGAACATTGATATGATTAGTATCTTCAGCTCAATGTATAGTGTATAATTCACATGAACTGTAAGAGGTTTGCAGCCGGAGATATTTTGGTTATCGACACAAGTGTGACACTACTATTAACATTTAAAACACATATGATAGAAGAAAACGCCATCCACAAAACCTGCAAATATGAGGAATACTGGACCATTAAGTAAGGCATAGTTTATGATGAGAAGATAGTTACAATAAGAGTGAGATATTATCTAGTAGATGAGATTAAAACTCAATGATCTATTACCATCAACCCCCAAATAGATCAAATCCTGACTCCTTTAAATTGACACAAGTGAATAGTGCACTTTATTGAGGTATCAACATTCATGCAAAACTAACAAGGTATGTAGGTACATATCACACAACAACATACACACTGTCTAGAAATTGCAACATTACTTCTCAACAGTGTTTGCAGCACTTATGTTTCTGAATCCTCTTGGTTATCATGATAAAGAGAGAGACTATAGTATGAGGAATGTATCAAAGCCCCTTCCTGCAGCCACCCCCAGCTTCGTAAAGTCTGGGTGTTCACAACAAATTACTTAAGTATAAAAAATGGGTCTGCAGTGCATATCATAACAATTACACATTGTACTTGAACTAATGACATAGTTAAGAATGGTATTCTATTCTCTAATGCATGGTTAAGCTGCAAATGTATGTTCCACAACGCAGCATACAAATGGGGGAAATCATGAAACTCTACATACTTTTTGCTTTCACCCATCAAAACCGATATTGCCGTACCTTTCTTAATGGGAAATAGATCTTCTTCAATAAAATGTGAAGATGATAGAAGTCCCATCCTCACAAATATTTTTATAATGTAATGGTATTGTGAGTCTTAAGTATAGTGGCAATGATTTAGCTTTCATATATGACTTGTAGAAGTAGAGTTTGAGAATCTTGGAACTGGTGGTGGACACGGTGGTCATGATGGTGGTATTGGTTACAATACCAGCAAAGCCATGGTCATTACCAATAGCAACCATGGAGATGATACAAGCAGGATATCGGATGGAAGATGAGTAATGTCGCAAAATATTTGTGATATTTTAACGATTATCATTTCCTAAGTCAGCAAAATCTGCTGGAAGCAAGATGATAACAGTAAAACCACCCAAAGCTTATGGATGTGGATGGGTTATCACCATATTCCAAAACATACCCTGGAACATGAAAACCTCCTCCAGATTAGAGCTAATTCCATCTTCTCTCATCTAGCCATCTCCTTGTGTGCCTAACAGAAGGGCATTAGCAGAGGAGTTCCTAGTACACTCAACGCACAGATGCCCTTCTGACAGGCACATAATAGCCTTTGCAATATCTCAATGACCACCTGCCTACAAGACTCAAAAACTTTACTCTTTACACAGGACTTTGTAACCTTTACGTCATTAATATATTATCCCTAATCAGAGAGTAGTATATACCTGTACACACAGTAGCATGGAAGACCAGTTGGTATTTGCATGGCCTGCTTGATGTGTTATAAAATTGGCAGCATTTATGTAGCTTTGATTCGTTCATCTTTGCAGTAGGTAGTCCCATATCTTCCTGGTTACTTTTCATCAACTTACAGTGCATTCCCTGGACCTTAAATTCACACCTTTCAACAAATAGCAGGAGAAATTTACATCTACTTTGTCAAATCCATTGATTAGTGATGATGTTCATTGGCTTGGAAGGAGAAAAAAACTTTTCTCGACCTGCAGTAACTTGGATCAAACTGTTCCATCTCTTTCTTCACTTAACATTCTTTGGGACAGCCTTCTGTCATGGATTAACTCACATACACGATCACATTCCATATATCATAACCAAAAAAAACAACCCAAAAATGATCGATCTAGAGTAAAACTTCTCTAATACTAACACTAAATTTGTCTGAATAGCACAATTTACTATCGGGCAAATTGCTTTCTTTAGACACTACTTCCCAATTTTTCAGCAGCATATCTCTAGATCTGTTTGCAATGTAGACAATATCAACCAAGAAGATGCCACAGTAATTTTAAGAGCTGACCGCTAGATTTTTTTTTCCGACCGAATCATTTTTCTTTCTTTTCCAAGTGAACCTATTCTACAAATTACCAACATTTTACAAGTTATGAAAAGCATTTGTATGTTTTACTGATTCATTAGAATATATGAGTATTCACTAATGTGCAAACAGAGCTTGGTATTCCAAACTTTCCACATGGGAGCAATTTGAAATCTACACTTTGAATATGTCCCAGAGGAACTTGTTTACGGACTTGAACGACGAGACCAATAATTTATATGCCCATTACATTTTTCAGGAGCACTACCAAGCCTGTACAAAACTCTGTTTTATCTCTCTGCTTTCTTCCGTAATCTCGACTCTGAAGATGGCGAAGAAGACGTGGTGGTACCTGAAGTGGACGCGGACGATGGCGATGACGAACATGGAGATATGGACGTCATTGACATCGTCGGCTCTGTGGTGGAGAGTATTAATGATGTTTTGGGGGGCAACTGTGGTGATGGTGGTCTTAGTGTTGGAGGTATTGGAGTTGATGGAGGCGGTGCAGTACTTGTGGTTGGAAGGTCGGAGGAGCTACACTTGCTTGGTGCTGGCTCGGCTTCCATCGATGTTGCTGCCGTTGTTGCAGCCGTTGTTGCAGCTGATGTTGCATCTGTTGTTGCAGCTATTGTTGCAGCTGTTGTTGTCGGGTCTGTTGCTGAAGGTGTGGCTTCATCGGTATGGTTACTGGGGCCTGCGGTCAGACCCTCAACAAGTTCCCTGAGTTGGCTCTATGAAGATACAAAACAAAATTATATTATCTCCTTTGTATTATCACCATTTTTTCCAAGCTTTGGGCTTTATAAATAACAAAGCTCATATTGATTAATCAGAAAGTGGAAATCACTTGATGAGTAAAAACCAGTAGCAGTGGAGAAGTATCAAATAAATAAGCATGTACTAAGTGTTTTGTCGTTTGCTGTGCAATATGTTACCCCCAAAATAGAGAAATTGAAGCAAGATTTATTATCATAAGTATCAATTTCATGTTTACTTGGTCTGACCTAAGAAAGCTCTCATAAGGCTGTCAAGCTGATAGAACCATCTGGTATACTAAAAACTTTGATGATTTGGGTAACATATGGGATAAAATACATTGGACTTGCCAAAAATAGAGAAACATCATCCCTTCTGACAGGGACTTACGGGTTTACAAAGGAGTAGAGGCAGATGTATTTGTACAAGTATTATTAGCTAGTCTAGTAAATGTAGTTACAGTAGCACTAGAAGCAGTCATGAAGCAAGACATGATAGTAGTATTAATGGTAGATTCACTCACTTCACTATATCTGTAGAGAAGTTTGAAGTTCCTTCCAGACATCTTGGTCTTTGTGATCAGCTGGTAGGCATGGTGGAGGCAGTACACTCTATCTTCTCGCTCACTCACAACCTGCATCAAATATGAACAAACAAAATGAACAATGAACAAAAACAAACCAAATCTACACCACTGCAATAAATGTCTCATTCAATAATTGAGAAATATTACGAACAAAAAGATATTTGATCACATGAAATGGAGTGGTAATTATCATCATTGTGTGACGGCCGCAGCCAAAAACGATTTCTCTCTATTATCGCACCTGCTCTTTTCAATCATGAACTAAATTCTTCCAACTCAAGATTAAGATATTAAGGGCAATCATACACATGACGCTGTGGGGTCATTGGTCCCTGTTTGGGCAGGGGAGCCTCCAGCAGTTTTTTCATAGTTTCATATAGATCATCTGAAATTGAAGATATTCTTATTTTTCTTATTATTTAATCTTTTTGATTTATCTGTTCGTTTAATTAAAACTCTTAAAATCATAATCATGATATACATGTAGATGAAGGGACATTTCTATCGATCTACTGATCAATCTATTTAACTGGCCATCAATCTCTCGAGTATGATTCAATATCCTTTCTGCAGCACCCATTACATCTCTGACCTTTGACCTTACCATTGACAGATAGCATGATTGTCGGCACACGTGGCAGCCCTTGTCAGAGGCATACTGGTTCCTAGACTTGGCCCCAGCCTGCAAGGACTGGGGGTCTTCACACGTCTCAGAGTCCGCAAAGCATATGGAAGACTTGAGGCCAGCAGATGCCAGCTGGTGGCGAAGACTAAGCTCTCGGTCTCTGCCAATTCAAAATCAAGGTTTTATTGTTCTAATGAATTTTTTGTGATGATTTTTACGAAGTTAGTCTATAAAAAGTTTAAGAAGAAAAATGGTTACAGTTATGGAGTACAAGTAGGTGTAATATGTTACTAACTATAATACTTTTGATGTTCATACCACAGACATTAGTGCTCCCTTTCAGAGTAAACTTTGTGATTAACTTTGCAAATATTAAGAAAAAGAGTATAAGACAAAGAAGGAAAGAAAAAAAAAAGAATGGAGAAAAAAAACGTTATCCAGCTAAATCTATATTAACACTTATAGGAATTATTTGGGTAAACTGGGAATTACAACCACATGTAAAATGCACATTTCATAAATATATTTGGTAACTACATGTACTGTAAAAGAAGATACTTTTAACTACAAATCTGTCATAAACTGCCCAAAATTCAGTGCTGTGACTTATTCAACTTGCAGCCGATTAACAATAAATAATATTGTGAATCTGTAAAACATTAGAAACTTGCTAAATATTTCAAGCAAGATTTTGTGGTTGTTCAATACAATGTATAATAAAGATATAAGTACCTGATGTGAACAAGCTTTGTCCTGAGTTCCCTGAGGAGGTTTGGATTGTTCTTCAAATTGGCAGCATTTGTAGTGAGGACACACAAGAGATGTTCCACAGAGAAGAGAGTCGATTGTTTCAGCTCTTGACAAATCTACAAATGTGAACACATCTAGCTTGTTAATTCTCATCATCATAGTCATCGCATGGATAAATATTATTACAAACAGAATTCAAATCAAGCAGAACTACCAGTAAGACCCTGACCTTAAACTTCGAAATGTTACCACTCCATTATTTTTTCGTTTCATGAAAGTGCAGGAATACCAGTCGTTTTCATCAAATATGCCTGAAGAAAAGCCAAAACATGTTGGGGCCTTGCACATTTTGTACAATATGACATGTGGAAAGGCATGAAGCAAACAGGTTACAAATCTTAAAATGGGGTAACAGCATGAAAACCCCATCCAAGAAAATGATGTGGGACTCACGCTAACTTATTGTAAAGATGTGTAATCTTACAATTTCTCATTTTTGTGAAGCTGGTTCATCTCAGGAAATAATCAAATTCAAAGAGTTTAAAATCCCAGTTTCTGCTAGAGTTACCAAAAAGGATATAGCTGATATGTCACATTTGGTACAGTGACTGTAATTGCTATACATGTACATTCAACGAGTAAAAGAAAGACTGCTTCTACAGAGTCTTGACCTCACCTCAAACCCTCTTAGACAGTGCTGAAGGTTGTTTGCCGAGGCGAATGGAATACCCTCAGACATGCTGTAACCAGTACAGAAGTTAGCCTTGGCAGCACCGTGGGCTATGATGATGAACTCCCCTGGTTCCTGGACCAGACGGTAGACTGGCACAGCCTTGTTTGCTAGTACTGATGGAGGGACCTAGAACAGAACACCAGGCATATACATACAATCAGACCATACCAAGTTACCATCTCATTTGAATAGTTATCCTGCTTCAGACGTGCTAAGGTGCTTCTGCTGATGAAGGCACCTCACAGACATGAAGGCACCTCACAGCGGCAGAAGAGAAGTTGTTTGGTACCAATGTCAGACTTTTGCACAATAAAACAATGCCTATAATGAAAAGAAAATGAATTAACAACCATTTTCTATATGTTAGTCTCCCACTGAACATACATGTATAGACATGTGCATCTTACACTTGTGAAGGGTTACACCATAGTTAATCTTGCTAATCTTGAGCTCTGGTATGAAAATCGTATTTTGAGAGAAAAATTGGTTATCCTGCAGTAGATTTGAATAAAAAACAAACACACAAACACTTACTGGGCATCATCTTCGATAAAAACCACAACTCCCATTTGCACATAGTGACCCGTGTTAAGCACATGGTGTCAGGCCTACTTACCCGGATTTCTTTATCTTTCTATGCTCATACTAAGCCACTATACATTTACCCCAATTGTTTGGCACATGTCGTTTTTTGTAATCTTGAACATTCATTGTAAATTTCGTTGGATTCTGTGAATATTTATTTTCTATATTTACCAGAAATCAAGTTTATCTTTAAAGATCGGGGGACAAGAAAATCAGCTGAAAATGGCATTTTTGACATATGGAATGACATTTTCATGAAGATTTCAAGTGTATGACAATCGTTTTTCTCTTGGAAATGATTTACTTTGGGAACGCCCCCCCCCCCAAAAAAAAAAAAAAAAAAANAAAAAAAAAAAAAAAAAAAATTGAGTCTGAGCAAAGATAAAATGTCGTCATCCTCATGACGTCACAAGGTGACAATTGCGATATAGCTTTGTACTCTATTGTCAAAGACGTACACGCTGAGTGAATCACTTCATGTTGAAAGAGAGATATTATTTTGATTTTTTTCTTTCTTCTTCAATATTTGCAGACATTTGTTTAAGTTTAGATAATGGAGGATCTACACTCAGATTCATCTGATTCTAACAGTGAGCATGAATTCGACGAAGGATCTGGATCAGAGTCAGAATCGAGTTCTGAATTTGACAGATCCTGAAGATGAACTTCAAAATGTGCGTCTTATTAGAATCACTAAGCGCTTTCAAACTTGGAGATTATTACCATACATGCCAACATTTGAAAATGAGAATTAAGAATTTTTAGCACGGTATGTCTTCGAAAATAAGAAATCGCACATGCAGCGGCAGTGTAACTGGCAATACATGGTAAATCTGTGCAAAAAAGCGGATACAAATTCGCTGCTCAATCATGAAGCCCTTCAATGCACGTAATACCCGAACTCTCACATCGCGGCATATGATAAAGCAAGCTTAATTTGGCTTAAGCAACAACAATAGAAGACAAACAAACAAACAAACAAAACAAAACAAACAAAACAAAAACAAATTTTGAAAATTCAGAATATTCGGAATTTTGGGGGTCCTAAAAATCCACAAAAACAGAATATTCCGGATTATTCGGGAGGGTTGGCAGGTATGTATTACCCCCGCTTTAGCTGTGCTGCCATTGCTGCGCTCTAGCATTTCAAAGAATTAATTCCTGACAGGTACCCATTAACATCACAATGAAGAAGATGACATTTTAACAGAAGACTCAGGAACAATGACTGGTTAGTTGGAACAGATTTGACAATGACTTTTATAATAAAATGTGTCATTCACTCGCGGACTGAGCACTGAGTAGATCTAGCAGTAGGCGCTAGCTCTCTTTAGCGGCTACGGCTGCATGCTGCAGCTGGCTGCGACCGGTATGTCCGAGGGAAACAGCAGGCCGGCAGCCGGCACTGCACTGATTTGGCTTCTACTAGTCACCTTGCGACTTCACCTTTTGATGTCATGATCTGATGAGCTCACGCTCTGCTATAAATAATTTTTTTACGAGTGTGGGGTGTAGAGGCCAAATAGAGCCAAAAAGATGCATGAAATTTCCTTTTTTTTACACTTTTTGAAAAATATATTATGGTATATCAATATAGGTAAATATTCAAAGTTATACACCTGAATTAAAGCATGCATTTCACCCGACCTTTAAGACAAAAATAAATAAATGAAATAAACCTCATACACAAACTCTGACCCACGGGTATTCTTGAGTGTTCTTTCAGTAAAAATTGAAATGAAGTGACAGTTGTCTATAAAATACTATCTGGAGATTAAAGTGTAATAAGGTCTGATTCAAGTTCTTAGAAATATCTTGATAGAATTACAAAAAGACAATGACTTCTGAGGGGTGTTCAACAAAACTTGTCATCAGTGACAAATGCCAGTTACTGCTATAAGCGAGTGAAATCCTTGCTTCTGATTGGTTATCAGCAAAATTTGTCACTGATTTTCGTCATTTGTCATGAAAAAGGGCTTTGTGAAACACTCAACAGGTCTATAGATTATGAGAGGTCATACAATATTGACACGTACCATACAGTGTAGGTTGTTTCTATAAAGGCAGTGTTGCTGTTGATGTGTGCACTGGTCTGGCACTTCTGATTGCAGCAATTCTTCAAGTTTATTGCAATGGCTGGCTGGAACACTATACCTGGATGAGAACAGAGAGAATGCTGTTAAATCAAAGGATGTTTTTTTGCCACTTACCAATAGAAACAGGAAGACAAGAAAATGAACATGTACATGATGAATAGGAGCCACACAATTAGACACTCGATATGATATATTACATGATCAGTTTAATCTCTGTAGAGCCAGAGAGGCATTCACTCTGTCTTAAAGTAGAAGAGTTGATGTCTTCTATCTCAACACAGATGATATCTTTCATAAAGCAGACAGTGCAATCAGGACATTTTTTGACAAGGAAAGCTCACTGTTCTGCCCATCTCATACATTGTAGACTTAAAAAACTTGAACTGTTACCATCAAGGCACACCATATTTGAGTATGTGTATGGCTGTGACAGTTCTTAGCAATCTATAGAACATCCCTTAGACCCTTACAACATGGTTATCTTCATCAGAAGCATGTTCACACTGTAAACAAAATTACTGTATCTTAGTGGACACTCTATACAAGTACTTTACCTGTTGCTTTCTGTCTATCAACAATCCTCCCAAACCCAGCCATGTTCACACTGCAGTATTAACCCTTTGTCTACGGAAGCCCGGTGGTTACTGTATTAAGTCTATGGGAAATAGAGAATCTAATTGTCAATGGGTTCACTATATCTTATTGACCCTGCATATAAGTACTCTTGTCTGTTATACATGAAGTCCCTACAGTCTCTATAGACCATCTATCAAACCATCATGTCAGCCCATACAACATAGATTTATTTACAATGGGCATGTTTCCACTCAGACTCTTACCATATCTTGGGGGACCCTGTATGTACGTACCTTATCTGTGACAGTCCCTGACTATCTTTATAATGGGCATGTTTCCACTCAGACTCTTACCATATCTTGGGGGACCCTGTATGTAAGTACTCTATCTGTGACAGTCCCTGACTATCTTTATAATGGGCATGTTTCCACTCAGACTCTTACCATATCTTGGGGGACCCTGTATGTAAGTACTCTATCTGTGACAGTCCCTGACTATCTTTATAATGGGCATGTTTCCACTCAGATTCTTACCATGTCTTGGGGGACCCTGTATGTAAGTACTCTATCTGTGACAGTCCCTGACTATCTTTATAATGGGCATGTTTCCACTCAGACTCTTACCATATCTTGGGGGACCCTGTATGTAAGTACTCTATCTGTGACAGTCCCTGACTATCTTTATAATGGGCATGTTTCCACTCAGATTCTTACCATGTCTTGGGGGACCCTGTATGTAAGTACTCTATCTGTGACAGTCCCTGACTATCTTTATAATGGGCATGTTTCCACTCAGACTCTTACCATATCTTGGGGGACCCTGTATGTAAGTACTCTATCTGTGACAGTCCCTGACTATCTTTATAATGGGCATGTTTCCACTCAGACTCTTACCATATCTTGGGGGACCCTGTATGTAAGTACTCTATCTGTGACAGTCCCTGACTATCTTTATAATGGGCATGTTTCCACTCAGACTCTTACCATATCTTGGGGGACCCTGTATGTAAGTACTCTATCTGTGACAGTCCCAGACTGTCTATTGACCATCCTTCAGACCCAAATATCATGGCTATCTTCATTGTAGGCATGTTCACGCCAAGATGGTTGGGCAGCAAGTGGAGAATGTTGCTGGCATTCCTACCAATGTTCTTGCAGTTCCAGTTGTGTCTAGAATGGTAAGAAACAAAATAAATGATTTAAAAGAGAAGTTCAGAGGATGTGGACCACCATCAAGTAAGAACCATCGTAATACATGAAGAAAGATAAAGAAATTAAATCAAATCAAATCAAACATCAACATCTTCCAAGTCTCTTCCACTTTTAAATTATTATTGATCTATTTTCAAACACTGCTGAACATGGTTTACTCACTGAAAAAAACATTTGTTGCAAATTCATGACAACACCTTAAGCTGTATGTTCATGTGAGACATTTGTATCATTCAAGTGAAACTCTTTTTAAGGCATTAGATATTTGTCATGTGTTATTTTTTTTCACTATGAATATAACAGGATATGAATTTGAATTGGGAAAACAAGACAGAATTACATTTGATGTACAATTGTGTATTTTTAGGCCTCTCGTGAGAGAGCTTGGGTCTGTTGAATGATGACGATTTCCATTTGACATCAGGAGAGGAGAGCAGCCCTCTTCAAACAATGGTTAAAGCACATTTATAAGAAGGTGGAGTTTGTATACTATAATTTCAAACCAATTTCATCATTAATTGTTAGTAAGAAATAATATCACATGGTATCAAGAGACACAAATTACATGTACATGTATAAAATATCAGAAAAAGATCATTAATATTGCATTACAAAATTCACTGGCACTTTCTTCTTCTCATATCTGAAGACTTAATATTCATTTATTTACTTTTTGTAAACAAAATCAAGAATACTATGATAGTGATTTGGTAACCATGGTGTTGGTTATGATAATGATGGTGATGATACAATGGTATTCATTTTCACTCTAAATTTGTATCTCCTGATACATACATCCATCTGCATATTTTACACCTCTTTTTTTTACAACACTGAACAGACATGTGTATTTTGAAAATAAATATTCTTGTAACATAAGGAATATCAATGAACAATGCTACTACATGTATTTCTACTCAACTACGACTAAAATTGATAGCAGGGTCTTGCAGGTTAGGAAATGAACATTAGTCAGTACAGCAGTTAGAATTAGTGCTTTCTATTTTGCAATATCTCACAGAAATGAAAAATAGTTTGTATTTTGCATTGTAATACATCTAGTAGAAAATCACAACCAACAGCATGGCAAATATTGTCTTAACCTTAGCTTTGTTATCAAAATATAAAATAATATAAAACCTAAGCTAGATATTCTACCACAAATCCAGGCAAAAAATACAAAATAAACCTACATTCAAAATTCAAACAAACTCCTATGCTAATGTAGGTGATACAAGAACTAAAGTGCAAGTTACATGTTCATAATACTTTATCCTTCATCATTAAAACAAAGAATGTTATAAAAATACACAAGTTGTAATACTGGGAATGAAAGCATTAATTTGGAGATGTACATAGCTGAAATAAATGAGTATATAGGTGCATCTCCATCAAAATCATAGTTATTTATCTAATATGGACACATTTGAAATAAAGTTTAAAAGCTACATGTATGAACACTATTGTCAATGAAAATTTGCCCCCCCCCCCTTTCAGTAATACAATCCCTACACACTTACATCATGTTCGACTCCCAAACAGGAAAGACATACTTATCAAAAGAAATTATGACGTCCCTAACATACTTCAGATGATTGAACTAAAATAGATACTCTTAGGGTAAATATAACCATTTTACAAGAGGGACCACAAACAAAAGTATAGAGGAAACAAAATGTGTTTCACATTATCATACTATAGGTAAAACTTAAGAAGGTAAAATATACAGTAACATAATTTTAAAAATATCATACCGGTATTCAACTTAGGGGAATTATAATTTGGCACATATGATCTTGTAATATCTAAATTCAGGAGGGCATGAAACAAAAACATTAAAAAGACACAAAGGAGGGAAATGGAGGATTAACAGAAAAATAATTATATGTTCGGAGCTCTAGTTAATCTAAAACATGAATAGGCTTTAAGGAAATTGAACAAAATAAAGGCCTTTGAATCAAAGTATACCCATCTGCAGTAGTCCCTCTCCCTGTTTTCCATCCCTTTTCTGAAGAAAAATGATCCTCAAATATTATGACATGACTCAAAGATGCTTGTACATACTCTTTTCCATGCCAGCAGTGTTAGTAAAGCAAGCTTGCAGTCATTAGCACTTATGTGTTAACTCTCCTTTTTTAAAAGTGATTACTTTCTACTTATGCTATCAAGGAAGCCTTAATACATCAAGCTATGTACAATTAATTCATGCAATAAAATCAAACACAATTTGCAATTTCATAATCATGACCAAAAAGTGCTATTCCGTGCATTTTGAGGGATGCATGGTCTTATGGAAATTGTTTTTGTGGGGGATTTGGGGGACTTACTTTGCGTATGGATTGGCTCTATTAGTAGTAAATCCACTATAAGGAAGATCAAACACACAGTTTGGAGTTAATCAAAACTGCACTAGTTACAATTAGACATTCATTGGGTTCGACAGGCAGGGGAAATCATTGGTTTCACCAACATTCTGCATATATATATATATATATATATATATATATATATATTCAAAATATTCAATTTTCACTCATATTAGTCGACCATGACAATAAGATTATGTGGTGATTTAGGGCAACAGTGATAAAATGGAAATCTGGGCATTTTTAAAACTGTTAGCTTCATTGCTATATGTTACAACAATAATATCTGCTTCACATAGTATGTTACAAATACTTCTCATTATCACCTGGCTGCACAAATGCACTTTACAGACATTTATTCTTATTCAGAATGAAAGGTATAATGGAACTTGTGTGGCATGAATAGTATTTGGAAGAATACACTTCATAATATGGAAACAACCTCTCTTTCCCCTTTCATCTTCAGACTGAAAAACTGTAGTACTACCTAATCATGTCTTATGTTTTACTAGTAGCAGTGGAGCCTGCACAATAAGAAGTTACTGTCTTAGTTATCAGCTGAGCATGTTACGAGTGTGGTAACATTTTGTTATCAAAGAAAGATTGCGTAATATTAACCTTGCAGTGAGCGTCGCATTGAGCTGGCCAGTGTGAACAGCTACATGAGGCTCACCCTTGTCTAACATCTTCCAGTAGTTATCCTGAGTAGAGAAATACAAAGGGACATCAAATTAAATCATCTACATGTAACTGTGTTTTGGAGGATTGTGTCTTTGATGATATATTAGACAGGGCAAAATTCTATGGTGATTGACAATTTGACTTGTTCTTCACTGTCAGATGACCTGCAGTCTAAAATCAAGGGCCAGTCTACCAGGTCCACCCTCAAGCTACATAATCAAATATCTATCATTCACTTTAGCAAACAGACTCATTACAAAAGAAAGGACAATTAAGGTGTAATTACCTTCCACCCACTCCCCCCCCCCCCACAAAAAAAAGAAGAGAAAGAGTCATACTGAACACATCGCTTTTTTTACACGCCATTTAAAAGTTTTTAGGTTTTATTCCTGGACAATATATTTTTTTCCCTGATCTTATCAATTTGTTAGTTTCATTCCAAATTGAAGGTAAATTTTATTTGACATATATACCCCCTCCCCCCTCTCTCCTTGAGAGTGTTCAGGGGATAACCTTAAATAAATGAGCTTTGGCTAAGACACTCACCTCTATGTTATCCAGCGGAGGGTTTGGCCTGGTATAGAGCATCTGCTGTGTAAGACTAGCCATACGGCTGTATGTGGACAGTGTTGTAGGTCGTCCCTTACACACGACCTCTTCACACCCATTCAACTCATGGTCTTGCGATCTAAGCCTCGATGCTGCAAGAAAGATAATAGGAATGGAAATGTTCAGCAATGTGCACCAGATATAAAAGGTATTTAGTCCAATGTGTTACTGACTGACCATATCTACAATTTTAAAAAGTATAACTGATGAGTGAATCAGGTTGATAGCCCTACTAGAGCTTGGATAAGACCATAAATGAAGTTACATGATACCTCTATGTTAATTTATATTTGTCCACATTTATCACTTTCTACCCCTGGTGCATACCTGCCCCAGCTAGCTAAATCCCAGTAAATAGAAAAGACATTTGTTTACTGGCCACTTGCATTCACTGGTTAAAAATTCTTTTAAAAGTTATGAAAATGCCTACACTATATTGTTTAAAGGGAACACAGATCGCAATTAAAAATAAAAATCATAAAATGCTTGAACTCACCACCTTGCTGTTTTCTGAGCAATTCTGTCTCCATTTCGAGCCTCTGTTTATCTTCCTGAAAGCAGAAATGAAGTATATTGGAGAAGTGAAATATACTCTTCATTACAAGAGAATAAGAGTCTATGAGGAACAACCCAAGATATATATATGATGTGAATTCTAGTCATATATCACTGTTTTTATAATGAATTTGCTCCATCTTACTGCCACCTTCATTTCCTTATTAAACATGTGTTATAGGGTCTACATTACATTTGGAGTTTAGATTTGATTAAATTAGTTATGTATTTACAAACCTGTGTATTATAAATAAGGAAACTTACCTTTGAAAGATTATCAAAACTGAGAAGAAACTTGCAGTAGATACTGTCCAATTTCACTCTGCTTTGAAGCTGTAAAATAGAAAAAGAAAATATATTCAGATTGTAAACAATTGATATCCCAAGAATCAATCCCTATCCACATTTGATATTCTCCTCTATCTCAAACTTCATAACCCACAATAGATTTCATAGACATTTCTATATAGTCTTTAATATTTGCCTGAGTATCAAATGCCATGTCTTTACACAATCAGCTGGGTTGACAAGAGCAGTCTTGAGTACCGTATGTCAACACAGCAGATTGTATGAAAAACCATCATACCAAAATTTACGGCTGCTTCAAGCAGAACTGCGATCGCAAAAGTAGCAAATTTTGAAAACGACATTGCCTCACAAAAATAGCCATAGAATCAAGATGCATATCCAAAATTAATGATCTTGGTTTCATTTTACTCAGAAAATAACTTTCTACCCATTTACAAAATTGTCAATGTGTCAATAATGTAGTTCAAATTTATAGATTTCAATCGTTGCATTTTATTTGGGCCACCCTGTGTACTACACTTTGTAGTAAACAATATGTGATACCCTTTTAAGTTGAGCTTTTGTAACCTCAGATATCGGGACTGCAATCATACTTTAATATACAAGTAAAGTAAATGACTTACTGCTTTGGGGATGTGAAGCAGGTCCGCAACTTTGTTCCATCTCTTGTTATTGGTGATGGTTTTGAGGCCACCCTGCTGTGCTACTACTTGAGAGAACTCTACCAGGTCTATCTCATAGCCAGATATCTGATGGAAAAAACAGCATGAGAAGGGTTGTATGGGACCAGTCACATTATTTTCAATCTTCATAATACTGTATAGGTAACTACTTCATTATTCATGCTCCTTGTAAATTTGATGTTGTTTTTGTTTTTTTGCAAGTCAAGAATGAAAGGTGGGTCGGTTAAAATTAGGGCCTTTGTTGAATACATTTAGATGGAAGCTTTAATACATCACATTCTCAAGAACCTTAAATCAGGACAAATCAATTTTTCACATACAAAAAAGTTACAAAACTTGGTGAGGGTCTGAATAATTTAATCGTTAGCTGTAGAGCATAGGGCATGAGTGCATTTACATGTATCGATGAAATAATGTAAATGTGAATATACCTGATCAATAACAAGAAAATGATATTGCATTGCTATAAATTACAATAGGAAACAAGTAAGTAAATGTAAATAAATACAATATGATTGTCTGTGTCATTGTTATAGATATCTGTCAAGTCATAAAATGGATTAAAAATATATGTTTTACACATGAAGCTTTTTGCAACTTATACAGTTGATTGATAATCTGACATTCTGTTCTCTTCGTCATACTTGTTTGAAGTGTCTTATGTCATGTGATTATGATGTTCCCATACAGCTTTCCCTCATGTATCCTAAATGTCACACACATGTTTGATTAATTACTCTCCAAGCCAAAGTATTGAGTCACTGGTTAAGATAGGTGTAACATAAATGAACTTATCTCTCATATCAGTACAAGCAAGAACATGAATGCAATCTGTTCAGTCTGGTTTTGATTTAAAATATGTTGCTCCTACACTTCCTACCATCTAACATTACATCAAAAATATCGAGTCTGAAGTTTGGTTTTTGAAAAGTATAGAATCGCTGCTAATTTGTTTTGGCAGCAAACCAAGTTTTCCCTCTTAATGAAAGGAACTATTTAACATTTTGAAAGAGTCACAGAATTAATTGAATTCTTCCTTCATTTGCAAGAGAAAAATGTTCAGTTTTTAGTAAGGGGAGGTAAATGAACATTTCCAATTGTATTCTAATATATCATCATAATCGTAGAAGAAATTCAAAATAAATACCATAAGACTGTCACTACCTGTTATTGCTTCTATAACATCTTACAATTATTTTGTAATAGTTATTTCAAAAGTTAAAATCAATGTCATAAAGATAAGATGATTAAAAAAAAAAAAACATCTCCCCTGGTTTGATGAGTATTTGCTTATTTTTGTACCTGAGGAGGATAGTAGGCTACTTTCTCTCTCTCTTCTAAATGCCTCTTGATACATGCTAATTGCTTGCTTCTTGACTTCCATCTGAAAATAAAGAAATTAATTATATAAACCTGATAGTATGTACACTGCAGTTCAGTAAGATAATATAAAGAGTTGTGTTTAATTAATGTCCTATTTCTAAGCCCTCGTAATGTTCAAAGTTTTATCTTGCATTACAATAAAATGACATCTTGTTGAAGTTGTATATACATTTCAATGGCAAATATTTTCTTGTTTTAAGACATGTCATCAGAAATGCCTTCTTTAACTAAGATGAAAATTTATCATCTAGAATTCCTAGAAAATGTCTGAAGTAAAATAGCAGAAAAATGAACATCACTGTAGTTGGTCCAGGTGGTAATATTATAGAATCGTTTTAAGGTGCAAAATATTATACAACTAAAGTTCCATGTATTTATTGAAGTTCAACATTAACATTCATTTTAATGAAAATTAGTTTTATATGTGCATAGTTCCACAACTAATCATTCGAGTGGGGATTTTCTTTCAAAATTAGAAATGGCAATAACTCCCATTTCATTGTCTTTCCTTCCATGATTGCATTTATTTGATCTGGTACACGATCAAATCCATTAATCCAGTTATATTGTTGCTATATCAACACAACACATGGGTGTATGCAGATTATTAGAGTGTACAAACAATAGGCTTACCTGTGCATTAATCTGTGAATATACTGCACTTCTGTGGTGAACCTTGTGTTGGCATGAAGCTTGCATTCAGGCTTGACATAGAGAAAGGAAGGAGAAACAAGGTATACCCATCAGTTGTATTTGCACTGTCTACAAGTCAATCATAGTAATGAGAAGTTGTTTAGTCATCCATGAATGAGCTCCAATCATCTGGAAATTTTCTGTGATTTTTCAATTCTTATTTGATACAGACTATTGTTGATGAAAGAGAAGATTAAGTCACAGAGTTTTCCTTTGTATTGTTTGATTACAATTTTTTTTCAACTTTGCATGCTAAATGTCTATGGCAAAAATACACAGATAATGAGTAGACCAAACTCCGCCAATCTATGAAATGTATTTCTGCACCAGATACTAATCCCACTATCCTCTGTTAAGGGTTGGAAGGACATCAACTTTGAGTTGAAGGATGTGTCTGAGAGCCCTCTGAGGACAATAGGTTTCCAGGATGTACTTACCTTCCAGCCATCAGGTGGAATAACCCTGCACATTCCATACTCATTGAGCTGATCAGCGATGGACTCCATGTATGCCATCGGATCACTCCACTCCTCTACACTGGGTCTCAGGACCAGTCCCTCCTTCACACCCTCAATGAATCTGGAAGGTCCAGACCTTACCGGGACCTCCTCTTTGGAACTCTTGAGTGGAGCCAGCCCATTCTTGGTCTTGGCCCGTTTACGCCTTGGAGACTGTCCCTGAGCCTTCTTCTGCAGCTTCTGCAGTGTTGTTTCCGATGTGACCTTTGGGGGCAACAGATCTTTGTGGTTTTTGAGAAGCGGGTTCCTGATTTTGTTTGGCCTTGCTGCAAGACAGTCCTCTTCCTCCCCGTCTTCCTTGATCTTTAGTTCGGTTAATTTCTTCTCAATTTCGTGATTGAGATGGGCCTTTGGACAGATCATACTGTCCTTCCTGAGAACATTATTATTAAGTGTGCAGTTGGTGAGAGGTATGGTGAGCTTCTTTCTAATCCCATTTGTCGACAGGATGTTGGTTATCGCATCAGCCTTATCCACAACGTGGTCATCAAGCTCCACTTCTGCAGCCTGTACCCTGTCTCGGAGCATCATAGAACTGTTTCTGAGTTTCCTAGAACCACGCCTTTTCAGATCTTTGAGTTTCTTCTGCCTCTTTGCTGTCTTTAGCACTTCCTCAATGGCACCCTCGAAGGCCAAATCCCTATCACCATTCTTATGCCTTGACCGTGTCCTTTGGGAACAATTCTGTGAATGACAGGAGCATTTCTTCTCCTTGCGCTCTCTTCTGGGCCCTTTCAGAATCTTGATTTGACTGAGAAGGGTATGACCATTAGTAGCACCATCAAGTTTATCAAGAAGATGATTCGACCCATTGATGACTTCTCCTGAACATCTTTCATTCTTGAGTCTCGGTGATATCCTTGAGTGTCTGTCACTGTTCTTGTGGTTGTTCTTTTGGGTTACTCTCCTCTGACCACTGTTCTTTGCTTTTGAGGTAGCGATGATGGGGCTTTGGTCCTCTTGTATGTTTTTGTCTAGTCTATGATTGACGATGTTGTTCTTTGAAGGCACACAGTTTCTACTAGAGGATCTTCCTGAGGATCTGGTCAAGTTGTTTCTGACAGACGACTTCCTCCCAGCCATCTGGGCAGCATTCCTGCTAGAGAGGTGATTGTTTGTCTGGCAGCGTTTGTTCTCCCAGGGTACGATGGGAATCAGAGGGGGTGGATGCCTGCTGCGCTGGACTGCCAGGATAGGTGGAGGCACTGGAGACAGACTGGGCGGTAACCGCTGAGGACCATTGCCAAGAATGTTGTTTTGGTTGGACTTGAAGGAGTTCCGAAGATTCTTATTCAATTTGCCAGAAGCCTGGATAAAAAAATGAAAAGTAGTAAGAATTGTGCTCAATAAGCTTCCCATAATCATAGATAAATAACCTGGAAATGCATATTTATATACATATTGTCTCTGAATACTCTATCACTTCATTCCAGTGTCTCCTGTAGAAAGCACATGACAAATTACCAAGTGGATATCGAAAACCCTTGTGTCATCTCTAGAAAAAAAATTATGCATGTCTTTTTTTTAAACAAAAAAATGTAAAATTTCATTTTCTTTTTCTTATAGACCCCTAAAGTTCATAACAACAGGGACTAGTCTTAGCTTACCTTGAAATGCATTGCATCGAGTCTGAGCCTCCTATTCTTGATGTTCATCTTCTGTTGCAGGAGAGTTCCTGATGCCATGGCCGCCGTCTTAGCTTGTCTTGGAGGCGAGATCTTGGTGCCCTTGGGTGGGGTTGGAGTGGGAGTAGAAGGGGCAGATTCCTCTCTAGGAAGGGGCTCGATGCCTGGTATGTTGATGTCGTTGTCGCTTCGCAAGGTGCTGGAGGCACTCCTCTTGCGGCCAGCCAGTTGCTTTGGCATGGACTGCAAAAGGTTTAGTATAGGTTTACTTTGCACGTTGAACAGATCCAAACTGGGAGGTAGAGCTGGCGTGCCTATAAAGGAAATAAAAGTAAAATATTGATTTACGCAGCACTTAACCCCCTTGCTTTTTTCTCCTACCCCTCCCCTTTCCCTCCTGTATTTCCCATCCTCCAAACTATCTTCCACAAAACAATACTGTTCTCATATCCAAACTTGTATACCGCTCTTAACTGATGAATGGAGAATTAATAGTGTGTCAGCAAAGTTCTGCAAGCAATATAATTCCACATATTTCTGTCTGTACTGTATTTAAAGAATCAATGAATCTTACTAAGTATGCATTCTAATTGACTTCTGACAATGCTTGCAAGCAATATGTCTGTTTGGAGCTGAAGATGTTAAGTCTTTGTAAAATTATATGAGTTTAACGCCCTTCTAGCTTCAAGCGGACAACTTTAAATGTAACATAAAAATAGGTCCTGCCTGCTTGCCTGGTTGAAACACTATCTTTCATATCTAATTGAATAATTGTTTTCACTTCCGACTACTATCAAGTTTGGAGAAAATGTGTCATAGTCACGATCACTTAGAACACAACAATTCTGGCGTTTTGAAACTCAGTTCAAAGCATCGACTCATCCAATTTAGCCTTGAAAGTGTAACAAGATCTTGAACGATTTGGCATAGTGTGTTGATAACTGTTTTTAATTGTTACCATGGAAATGTTAGTCACTAGATGGACATAGACAGCTCTACTCAAGTGATTCATAGTACGACCCCTGTCTTTAGTTTGATGAACTGCAAAGTCATTCAACTTTCTATGTGCAGAAGGATGGAGGATGAGAATACATTATGTAGCAAGTACATTCCATGAATCTAGGGAAGCATATTTTCAATTTTGAAGATGTATATATTTACATGAAACACTATCTTTTCATTTTCTTCTCATGTTTGTGAAAGTTCACTTCCTTTGAGGGAAAAAGCTATTCCTTTTGTCAAGCTTTTAGAGGTATCTTCTGAAAATTATATCTACTTCCATATTCCATGAATCCAGCAGTGAAAATTTGTGATGATGCTTTATTTAAATTCAAGAAATATCTTAAACAAAGCTCTGGTAGACAATGAATGATGACTGTGTATGCTAAACAATGAGAGGGATCCTATACTAGAATATGAATCAACTTCCAATCCAGGATAGAGGAAATGAATTCCAATTTTAGAAATAACAGTGTAAAGTGTCCTTTGTGAAAGGCAATGTTCACACTTCCGAGGCTGATTACGTTTGATTTCTTGCCGACCGTTACTCCCATCCTGTCTCTCGAGCAAAGGATGCGTCCAGACTATCAACTGCAGTTATGATATGACGTTCATTCATGAGCACAGTTCACACTTCCACAGTATCCAAGATATCTTGCATAGTAACAATGCCACTGAACACGATGAAGGCATCATGAAACTTTACAGGAACAATTACCGGTAGGTGTGAACAGCAACAGTCATCACATAATCATCAGAGCATGCATGGTGGCAGTGAGAACGCAGTCTCTCTCCCACTCATGTGGGCTGAGGTATATAGTGTTTCCTCAGCTTGGTTACACGCCAGGAGAGTATCAGTGTTACAGAGAGGGATTCCCCCTCCAAGCCAGAAGTTGTGCTAGCTGAGAGTCTCAAGTGGAAGCTGACTCAAAACTTTCAATCACAATATCTTGTCTACCCACTCGAGTTCATCTTGTCATCTAGGCAAGGTGTCAAGGAGGAATATTGTGGGCGTTACTCCCTCCTTGTATTGCAATCCATGAAGGACTATCACCGATAAGTGTAATTCTGACTAATCTGCAAATGTCCTTTCTGTATTTCATGTATTTACAGGTACATGTATTTTACTACGTGATGTGTTGCCACATCACCTGGACAAATTTGTAGCTTGAGGTATCAGAATATCAGTGGAAATCATAAAATGGTACTTGGTGATAGAAATCTTTAGATTTTGAACCATGCAGAGTCTCACATGTCTAATCTACCCTAGCTATTACCGACTTCCAGACTCCACTTTATCCAGAACACCAAATGCTCGGCAAGAGCTTCCAATGAAAGCAATAGATGACCAAATACAGGATGGTATGCTGGTCTCAAAATGCAACATGAACTCTGATTCCATCCTTAAATCAACCCAGCATAATGAATGGGACGTGTATCTAGGAAGCTCAGATGAGATCAACACAAGAGTACTCTGATATGATAGACCCCAATCAGGATGAAACCCTTGCCTCAAAAAGGCACATGAACATATAGACTGAATGCTTACAAAAAGTTGATTAATGCAAGACATGAATACACTCATTCTACAGTGATCAGCTGACAAATATTTGAGTTCAATTCACACTCATATCCTTGTTACGGTGCCAATATCTTGTAGTAGAATAGTCCTTCAGGCAGTTGGTGTCCCGGAGGACGTCAACTTGGTGCCCTTCAGAGGCCTGAATGGTGTTTCATTTACCAAATCAATGTTGACAGGTTATCCAGGCAAGTCATTCCCTTGTATCTACGGCAACCGCAGGCAGAGCTGCAGTTTGTTGCTGTGGTGAGAGAACCGGCACCATCACTGTGAAAGTAGTCTTCCAGGGATCCTCAGACTTCCTGATGTTCTGTCATCACTTAACTCACTGTCAAGAGTTCAGAGCTCATACTTTGCTGGTTAGCTATGTACCACTATGCCTATCATCTTGACACCAACTATTCTGGTATGCTTGTAGAAGGAACACTAGAGAAATGTTGCATATTCTCTAGTTGTATGATGGTACATGTACATCTGTATTAATTGCATTTAATGGTTATTTGAGTAATACAGCACGTTGCTGGTACCGGCTTCTTTTTAATTCTCTCTCTTCACCCATTTCCTTCTTTGCAAGACTGAATGTTCTTGAATATTACCTTGTACATTATGTGTTTTGTATCGTGTGGTATACAACTATTCATCCGACAGAATACCTTTTTTCTTCCTTTCTTTTCAATTTTTTGTTTTTTGTTCCTTGTTTATTATGTTTATATTATTTCAGCTTTCTTTTTAATAAATGTATATGTGATAAAAAAAAACATTTATAATTATTTCACTGGAAAATTATAGTGATACTTGCTTCTCACATTAACTCAGAAGGTTAACTCTATATTTACACAGCTAAACTAAAGTTCTCAGAAGGCCAAGTTAGCAAGATAGAAGCGTTTTCCTCACTAAGGAAACTCAAGAAATGTCCCTGCATGCACATGGTGAAATGTAAATGTCATTTCCATTTCCAGAGATGATGAGACTGAGTCTTATTGGGCCTGTCTTCATCAGCTTGAGATTGCCAAATAACCAGCTATTTCAACTATCTTGATCACAATTATCCAGCTAATTTACGTCTTCATCAGCCTGCAGTTGCAATCAGTGGGATATTAGGTCTAGATAATCAATCCAAGATATGTTGGGCTAGTTTGCAAAATATCCCGCTATTTGTCCGGTTAGTCTCCCACTTTGCGTGAACCCTGAGCAAAATATCTCGAGCTAATTTTTCGAGCTGGAGTCTGGAGATTCGAGGTCGAGTCTCGAGCTGATAAAGACGTGATTTGTAACTTCAGGCTTATTTTCCAAATCAGAAATAGCGGGCTTTTCAGAAATCTCGAGCTGATGAAGATATTCCTAATGAGACTGAATGGCTTACCTCTGAGACACAGGAATGTTAAGAAGTCTTCAGTAGAAGGGCAGTGGTTGAAGATGCTGCAGGATTTAGAAGAGTTCATCATGTCTCCATTCTTCATCTTAGATGGGGTGCAGCCTGGACTGTAGGCCTGTGGATAGGCAAACTTGCGCTGGGCTTGAACCTTGGCCCTGCAAAGGTAGCAGTAATGGTGGATAGAAGATGGACAGGAGGGAAGATGGAAAGGAAAAGGAAGAAGGAAAAAGAAAGAAAGAAAGAAAGAAAGAAAGAAAGAAAGAAAGAAAAAGGGAAGAAGCATGGGAGGAAGGATAGATGGTAGGTGAAAGGCAAATAACAAGAGATGGAGATAGAAAGAGAAGGAAAATTTAGAATATGAAATGATAGAAGAGAATGGGGAGAGTGGAAGGACAAAAAGAATTGTTAATGATTGACATCAAGACAAACATCATGTTTCAACATGGATGCATTCTTGAAGATGAAATCATTTGTGAAAAAACAAGTCAATTAAGAGTTGCAAAAGTAATTATTATGCTAATTGCATCTATTAGGTAAGAAACAAAAATATAAGCCTTCTTTAATAGCAGACCCTCCAAGAGAATAAGCAATACTAAGAGCAACACTAATACAGGCAGATAATTATTTTGAAAGGCTTTGTGTATATCCCTTCATAATGTGATAATTGGTCATAAGGACATCATGATGACCTTTTTCTTGATTGAGACTGTCAAGAAACAATGAAAGGCTTTCCAGATTAATGATGTGTTCTTGAGATAGATCTTGAAATCAAGTTTCAATCATCACATTTCATTGTCAGTAAGATCCCATCCAGTATAGACAGCATCTCAATTTACTGTCCTTTCAGTGTATCATTGCTAAGGCGTGCATGCAGCATTTGCTTTCAAAGCACAAAGACTGAAAAAATGTCGGTTCATAGTTACAAAATACTCTATGGACATATATAAACGCACACTGGCACACTGGCACACATGTACTAATCGACTATAAAGCATGGTACAGTCAAACCTGTCTATAGCGACCACCCAAGGGAAACACAAAAAGTTGCCTTTGTAGATAGGTGGTCTTTGTAGACAGGTTCCTTTAGTACATTATTCAATGAGAAACCATTTTCAAGGGAAACAACAAATGTTGCCTTTGTAGATAGGTGGTCTTTGTAGACAGGTGGTCACTAAAGCAGGTTTGACTGTAGTATGTAGGCCCTTGCTACAATCAGTTCATAAGTTAAATGCTTGATTTACATTGACATGTATTTGTAAACAAGAAAACATCAAGTATCATCACGTAACTCAAGACTAGCCTGGCGTATAATTCATACTCAGTGGATGTGTTAATGTTAAATAGTAGTCGGCATGCCTCGGGAAATAGCACAATTGTAACCTTCCCTTGAGCGAATAAAAACAACTATTTCTCTCAAAGCAGTCATTAATACTATATTATAAGATGATGAAGCGGAATCCTAATCAAATGATTGGTTGAGAACGTACACATGACCTGGCATTTATTTAGCCATGGACCTAATAGAAGCCTAACACGTAATTTTACTAATGACCGGTCATTAGTAAAATCATCTTATATAACATAATTTTATGAAATGAAACAAATAAAACATCACCTTACAAAACAAATAATACACATCATTTTGGTTGGGCATTAGTAAAATGACCCACACTCTGTACCTTGTGTGGGTAATTCTAACTAATGCCCTCACAGCTGTGTATTATTTGTATACTAACCCCTGGGTAATACACAAGAATATTTCACATAGGCCTACATGAAATCCAGAATCAGTTATTAGGGACTTTTAGATTCGCACGAAGACAATAGGTCTATGCTACGATCGATGTCCTTTTAATGCACTGCCTTGAATGGACGTCACACCTATCAGTCCACGCAAATCTGAGATCAGGATGTGGCATTGTGGGGGGGNGGGGGGGGGGGGGGGCCTATTTTTTTCTCTAGACTTCAATTGCTCCTCTTCCTCTTAATAGAGATACAGAAAAGTTGCTAATTTTGGCTTATCCAATGGCGAACAGTCACCCTAAATTGAAACCCATTAGGCAAAAGGCTTGTGATGAGGACAGAAGCTCCAGTGTTGATATCTTTCCTATTGATTTCACTGCATGTATCCAGACTTGTTTACATGAACTCTAATAAGTAGGTCAATTACCCTGCAAATCAACAATCTAGGTCACTGGGTTCATATCCTTGACTCAGGAAGTCAGGGCACAGTCACAGAATACAAGAGACTTTTTTTCTTTTTAAGGGAAGTAAGTTTCAAACTCTTCAGATACCGGTACTTCTCGATGATAACAAGCTCTAGTTCGCTTTTTCATAGAATTGACCTCCAGCAGACATAAGAGGTATACTACGGTAAAATAAAAAGAAAGTTTTGAACCATGATCATTTACACATTATATACAAGATTTCTTCAGTTAAGAAGAGAAACACCAATTTATTTTAATAAGGGGGAAACATATTCCAACATCATCCCCAACCCCTCCCCCCCTCCACACACACACACACACACATACCACACTAAAGCAACAGGAATTACATTTTCATGCTAGATATTAATGTACTGCTTTTTTCTTCATCACCAACACCAGATGTTAGAGGGAAGATAAACAACTCAGTACTTGTCTGCAACAAAGTTAAATTATTAGTGCAAAATGCTTAAAATAGCCATACAGGAGATATTTCATCGGAGATGATCTCCTGGACCTGTATAAACACCGTCAATATTGATTTGATTGAAGTCCATTATACACAGCTTTGGAAACAAATTAGACAGCAATTTCCTGTTTAGTCATGTGCAGTTCTTCATCTTGCTTAGGTATTGTCTATAATTATGTAGTAGGAATCGTCTAGTGATTGGTGTATCAATCTTGAACTATTTTTGATGAGGCGTGGAAGCATGTGACACAAGGGGTTATCAGTCTGCCATGATACACCTGCTAGGTCAGATAATCCTCATGTAATCACCTTTTTTCAGCAATGGACATCCATACAGTGAAATACCTCACCCCATATAGTGTAAACAGTGCCATTCACACATGGTAGACGTGGAAGTATGTGACACAAGGGTTTATCAGTCTGCCATGATACAGCTTGAACTTTCTCCAGGGGTCAAATCATCAGTGGGGGTGAAGTATGGCCTACTCCTACCAGACTGGGTTTATCAACAACCCAACACAAAAGGGTCGATGCACTTAGTGTTGCGCACTTGATACAATAGCGATCGTGAAGAATGAAAATGTTCCATTTTTTTGAAGACCTAATGGATCATTGCTAGCAGACTGCTGGCTGTCTCAAGTCAGTTCGAGCAATGTAAATAAGCGCAGCATGATAGCACTGGTGTTTCAAGTTTGCAACAAACATACATAACATAAATTTCCAAGTTCCCATTTCATTAAGACAGATCAAATTCTGATTAATATTAAGCTCATTATAAATAGGTTTGAAATGTGAGTAAGACTTGGTAAATTGGTATACTGATATCAGTATATTCATTCATCATTCATTCATCCATCTGCATCCTCGACTTTGGTACCTATACTTTGTTCATTCTTGTTTACAAACATTGGAATAATATCAAGATATATATCAAATAATTGTGTACATTAATTTAGTCAGCAAGTCCGGGCTATCGTTGTACAAAATTTGTAAAGACACATTTCACCATCCACTGATTATTTTTTCTTATGTGAAGCTTCTCGGATGGTCTATGTCATGCCTTTCCTCTCAAGGGAAATCATTGCATGTAGTGTTAAGTGAAAAACCAGGGGATTTCCCCTTACATCACAATCAATCTCCTATCTATCCTAGCTGATAGGGGGCACATTCAGGCTACATCGTCACAACATAAATTACAAGTACATGAAGACAGCACATTTTCAGGCCAGGTTTTAATGACTGCATAACCACATGCCACAATTTCCTGAGTAGATTGCGTGATATGCACACCTCGGATTTGCAAGGAGTAACAAAGTCCTATCTCAATTCAGATATTGGAAAATGATCACACATTTTGATGACTCAATAGCTACATGTACACTGTATATAATAAGGAATCAATATTTCTTTTTTGAAGGTCAAACAGTGAACAACACATCATGAATTCCATATAGTAGAAAAGTTGATGAGGTGTAGTTTTGAATTAAAATCTTGAATCATGGCTTGAATTATTCTTGAATTATCATGAGAACAAAAGGCCTGTACTCATGTGTCATTTGATCTTTATGTGCTTTGACCTACAACCTGAAAATTTGAATATTAATTTGGTCATAAAGATGTGTGTAGTTCATACCTCAAGTGGTTCCAGAGATATCGCAAGAACTAGAAAGCAGGATGGACTGACAGACAGACAACCCCAAAACATAATTCCTCCAGCATCACCTTCGTATGCGGAGGCATACATGTAAAAACACATACGTTGATTGCTTTTCGTAAGTGCATAAAATAAACCCGACTACCAGTAGATATCACTTTTCTGAGAACTAATGCTCTTCATGAATTTTCCATTTGCCTAGAGGCTATTAAATAGAGTATAATTCCTTGCAATGATTTACAGAAACCTGCAAAGGTGCTGCATTAACAATATTGGAATCTTCACCTTTTACATTTACCTGAAGGTTGTCATATAAAGCGAAACCACTTCAGATAAACATATCAAACCAGCACCAGCATATGAAGAGGGTATATGAATGGATTTAATAGCAGCTTACCTGCCAAGCAAGCCCTAATCATTCCACTTATGAATAGGTAATACGTTAAGTCAATTCTGCAATTCCCACATCATTGACGTCAACCATGGAAGTGTTTCAAAGAAGTTTAATAGAGGAAGTTATTTTCTGAATGCAAACCAGAGTTGCACACTTGTTTTTTTGTAATTCAAACTTCTCCCTAGCATATTGACATTTGTCGTGATTATCATACTAAATATGAAGTAGATAGAGGCATTAGTATCTTTCTCTTCTTCTACTTTCTTTCAAGAGGCTATGCTGGTAAATAGCATGGTAGATTTTGAAATAAAATGTGAAATTGAGTTTTCTAGTATAGAAATTTAATAAAAAGGAAAATTAGGTCCAAAGAGAATAGATTTTCTGGAGTTGATTTCTCAGCAACCATCCAAAGGAACACATGCATGCTTAAGAGAAACTCCAGTACTGGTAAAAAAAAAAGAAAATTAATTTTCACAGAATCAAACGAAACTTACACTGAATATTCAAGATTACAAATAAATAGCATGTGCCAAACAATTTTGGAAGAAAATGTATACTGGCTGAGTAATGAGCATAGAAAGACAAGGAAATCAAGGTAGTACCAACCCCGACACCATGTGTGTTTTCCCATATATAGCTTTCTGTGTACAGCGCTTGTTACTTTACCAAGATTCGGTCAAATTTATTATGATTTTGATGACTCCAGACCCTTGCAGTGCACACCAATACTTACATGCTACATGATCAACTGTTTCTGATCCTGTCCACAATTTTTCTTTCACAATGCAATCGCATTACCAGTACTAAAGTTTAGCTTTAAGGTTTACACATAAAAAGTGTTGGGACCATTTCATCAATATTGCCCTATCATTGGAAAGTACAAGCTTGATAAGAGGCGTGAATAATTCTTCCTGAACCTCGGTGGTGGAAGCGTACAAACTGAAACAGAAAGTGAAACTGAAACAAGACGACTATTCAGAAAAAGTGGCATTTTTTGTTGTTGAACCCTGACGGATGTCCAAATAACAGGACTTCACTTGGGAGACTACTAAGAAAGAAAATCCTGTGGAGCTCCTGAACACCTGAAGTTGATTTCTCTCTGGGTTTACCCCCTCCTATGTAACCCTAGACCTGTTCACACCTGACCAAACAATCTCTTCATAAGGTTTCATCAGCTCGAGATTGCCCAATAGCCTGATATTTCTGATTTTGGAAATAAGCTTTAAATTACAAATCGCGTCTTCATCAGCTTGACCTCGAGATATTCTGCTCAGCGTTTGTGCATAGTGCCGAGTCGTCGGGCTTGTGAAGATGCACCGGACAAATAGCTGGATATTTTGCAAACTAGCCCAAGATATCTTGGGATGATTTCCTGAGCAAATTTAACTCATTAAGACACAGTGGTCCACGCGTGTGGAATAATCTCTCAGAGGAAATAAAGAGTTCA
>BEXV01000082.1:282876-296402 GCA_003118195.1 Hemicentrotus pulcherrimus | reverse complement strand
TCCCCCCCGAGTTTTACGATAAACATGACATATTTAGAATATGAAGGCATTTGAAGAGCCATGCTTTTTAGGGAACATGTCTTATCTGATGTTCTTCCACACTTGCATTATAACAAATGATAACGTTCACGAATTATTTTTCACCTCTTCCCAGAACTCAACCTTCTCTTTAACCCGTACTATAGGTGGGGTTAAGGGGGGGTCTTAGCCCCACCTATAGAACGGGGTTAAGCCTATTCCACTTTCTGTTCAGACTGGTTTTTACCAAAGTGGGCTAAAGTTGGCTAACCCCACCTATATTACGGGGTTAACTAACCCTGCAAAATAGCAGGGCTAACTCCGCAATTGTGGTGCTAACTCCTGCTAACCCCGCAATTGCGGTGCTAAGCAAATGAATAAGAACAGAAACGAAAAATAGTCCGGTACTACGCAATGGAGCGTATTGCAGCTGGCCAGATGCGAAGTATGTCCAATCATAACATTCACGATATCAGGGGTTAACGAAATGCAATGAGAACAGCAGGAATTTTCTTATTCCGGAATAGGCGCTAGTACGGGACTAAAAACAGCGTGTGTAAAAAGCCAACAAAAAAAAATAGTCCGGGGTTAAGGATATTACGGGGTTAAGGATATTACGGGGCTAAGCAAAGTATGGGGTTAAGCAAAATACGGGATTAAGCAAAACCAGTGTGAAAAGAGTATAAGATTAAGAATGGTAATCAATCCAAGGTATCAGGTATTTGTTTACTATACCTGGGTATTAATATCTAAGGAAGCATGCCTTTTCTAAGGGAATAAGCACTGGGTTAGGGATGGCACCCCAGATCTCCTGATTGTGAATGAAGAGAACAAACCACTATGACATGATGTTATTCACTGTCTACCTTCTTTTTTTTTTACTGTTATAAATTACACCCTACTAAAATCACAATAACAAGGCAAAAACTGCTTTTAGACAAACAAACCCAGGCGAAGAAAAAAATACTACAAAATATTCTTCTTCTTTTTTTGGTCTATCAAAATAAGCCATATAAAGTGGCCTGTTTATTGGTGTAATCATTGCAAGTCAATTCCTAGCCATTACAAGTAGATAGGGCTGATGGGAATGAATTGCGGCTGAATAATCTGGCTACTGCTTCTGCTTTCAATTGCAGCAAACAGGATAAACATGCATTAACATTCCTCTTGAAAACTGGGTCTTATAATTTACTTTCATTGAGAGTAAAAAACACTTACATGTACACTATAGCTCGAGAAGGAGAAGAGGTATTGTGGTATTAATAACGAGCACTCTCTTTTAGTTTCATAACATCACTTATCATGAATGAACAATGTATCTGCAAAGAATTGCTTATGAAAGGACTGTCATTTACAACACTTTGTCTTATAGTCAATCACGGTGGTGTGACCATAGTTCGTGCCTGACCTAAGTTCTCAATCTCCAAAAAATCTGATTTCTCCAATGGAAAGAGGAACATAGAATAACCCAGAGATGAATTTTCTTTGGAATCAGGTGTGAAATTATGAAAATATTGACAAAAATTGATTAGCAAAATTTGCAGTCATTTGGGTCTGTTCCGAAAACTATTAACTTACCAATAAAGGTCTGGAAATCTTAATTTTATTCATCACCAGATTAGTGATTGAAATTTATGATTATAGTAATCAAAGTTTATAGCTACATTATAATAACTTGCTCAAGTCAACTTATTCAGTTTATTTTTTTTCAAGTAAAATCATGAGTTTATCTTTAAATCACCAAAGTTGCGAAAATTCCTTTTATTTCCAAAACAGTACAAAACTGGTTATGTTACTTGTTGCCATGAAACTTCAAATGTTTTCAGATAAGTTTGTCACAGCAGTTCCATCAGACCATTACAAATATCACTGCATTGTAAGAGATTTCTGATAGAGCACAACAACAAGTCAAGCAGCATTCCTCATAACCACAAGCGGACAAAGAAAACTTCCTTTTTGGAGCTAGAAGGGTGTTCAATTTATGTATTATGAATTAAAGCTTATTTGGCTCCGAACAAACACAATTAGGTTGGATCAGGGCAAAAGAAGAGCATAACTTGACTTCACATTTCAAATGTTGGTGTGTAGACCTCTGTTTTTATTCAGGAACAACACAATACAACAATAAATAGTACACAGTCCTTGTTTATTTTGAAACCAGACTCAGTACACCAGCGAGTGACCTCTTGTCTCCTGCCACTCAAATCCTATGTGTAAATAGATAGGGAGGAAAGGTCAAGATCAGAACTTTTTCCTTCTACGAAGAAAAATAAATGACTACCTCTCCATTCACCTCTCTATCCACCCCCCCCCCACTTTAATGTCTATCTGTTTCTCTCTCTCTCTGTTTCTCTTCGTCTCTTTCTCTCTCTCTGTCTGTCTATCTGTCTCTCTCTGTCTCTGTCTCTGTCTCTCCTTCCCTCCGTCATAAGAATGATTAAATAATATGCGACAAAGAAGTATCACCTACTCAATGGAAATCAGTGCAATCTTTCCCTGCCACACCTACATACATGCACATACACGTACATGCACATACATGTACATACATGTTCATACATGTAAAGGACCCCCCCCCCCCCTTCTTTATTCTGCTTGATGACCGCTACATTGATAATCTACATGTACAATGTACAAGTACTTTACATGTGGGACAAATGAGAAGGTTGTTCATCGTGCATAAGCCCGGCAGAGCATTTAAAATGTACATTGTAGACACATAAGTAGAACACCTACTGGGTACCAGGTTAATGCTTCACAGAACAAAATACATGCATGTAGACCACTGTATTCACATTGAACATAAATGGGTACACTATGTCTTTGCATGTTAAATGCCATCTTTGATTTAAATGTTGATTTCTCATGGAAAATTACCAAACAACAAATACTAGTTTATTACATGAATTCTTAGCTAAAACCCTCATGAAATTATCCTTAAAGTCAGACAATGTATCTGTTTTTTAATCAGGAAAATGACAAGTACAGAATGCTTCTTGAGATTAGCCCCGAAGCAATAATAACCGTTGTCCTTCACCAATGTCTGAAAGGTAAACACTTGAGATTGCCATTTCTTATTTCTCTTTGTTCATAGCTTCGGGCACGCTGCAATATGCTTACGCTTGGTCAAGCAAATCACAGTTCACAACATACATTCAAATCCATTATTTCAAGAATTTTCTCTTTTGTTTCCATATCATAGTGCACATGTATATAGTGGATACTGTACTTCATGTAATAACTATTCCAGTTCTTGTCTTTTGGAAATATACATGATTTATTTCTGAGAATTATTTTTAAAATTTATTACAGATTTGATGCTTTATAAAGGAGGCATGTAACTAATGTACAGGTACAGTATATGCTTTGTTACAATAAATGCTGGGCACTACCACTACTTTTAGTTTTACTACTTTACAACCATTACAAATCTCTTTCTCCACCACCACTGTACCCACCAGACAATGAATAAGAAATCTTGGCATGTAGCCAACCAGACATGGTTCTTTGTTCCCTGTCCTTAGCAGGGTTCACCACACACTCAACAAAACAAACCAGAAAATTAGTTTCCTCCACATTTCCTTTACCATTTATAGGGAGGATGTGTGGATGGGATATACTGACAATAATTTAATTATCAATATTCCCCCCCCCACCCCCTTCCTCCCCCACCCATTTCCTCCCACAGAAAGTGGTGTATTTCAGGACAAATGTTTTCTTTTGAATAAACACACACAAAAACATTCTGTACATGTAGGACAGGCTTTTGTTATATACCATTTTTTAATGATTACATAATGTTCGTACTTTCCTACACCCTTCAGCAGTTGTACAGCACATGCTCCTTTGACAATGGGTCCGTGATGATGTCCTATACTGACCAAATTCCTAACTTTAACTGTGGCTCTACTTTGTACTAACCCTAAACCTAAACTTACCCTAAAACCCAATTGTTGTGGCCCTCACCCTATATCTTAGATAAATTAAAGCCCGTAGCAATTGACACCCTAGCATATATCAGATCACCATAATCTTTTAATACACCTTCCAACTTGAATGGTTCTTATAACTGATAGATATGTATAGAAAAGGAATGATTACAATACCCCCCCCCACTCCTCCACAAACCAAACCATGCACAAATTATTTGATTTCATGGTTTGTTTAGTTGATTTCATACATGTACATTGTAAACAATTGCTATTCAAACAGACTACATGTTTCCACATGAACATGATGGTGTACCGAATACCAATATGAAAACCACATTTTGTTGATAATAAAGGTATTAAATGTAAAGGTCATTTTGCACTATCTCTCAAGTGGTTAAAATCTGTGGTGAATCTGTTTTGAAAGCAAGAGCAAAATTTCAACTCATGCGGTAAACAAGCCACTACGACATGTACTTACCAATGACCATAAAGAAGCTCCATGTATTATGTTTAACCCCTCCCTAGCTCTCTAATTTCAACAGCTGTAAACTAGGCCCCTAATGTGCCCTCTGAAAATAGCATTGTGCATATGGACTATAAAACAGAAATCAAGGACAGATAACATAGCATATTGATTTGTTTATAGGATCAATCAGATGTGAAAGGCAAGTTGAAAAGGTCAATTCTCTAGTATCACCATCCAACATAAAAAAGTAAAATTAGGTCAAGTTGGTTGGAGTACTGATGTAGGGTTGATGCATCTCCCTACTATCCTCTGTGGTCATCTTCATGGGTGTGCAAGCAAAAACTAGTCTGTTTAACTCTCGCTGGCAGACCCCTTTGTGGATAGGGGAGTGTGACGCCAGTGAATGACGCAGAGAGTATAACATGCAAGAATAACAAACAGACAGAAAATGATAGAGAGAGGGGTAAACAAAAGAAGGAGATCTTTGCAGGGTTCACTGCAGGAACTCTGCATTTTGATGAGTAAAATTACTGCCGTAGTCACACTGAAGAAGAAAAGAATCTAAGGAGTCCAGACAACTAAATTTGCCTGTATAAATAAACAGTGCTATTCTCTTCTTATGCAGCACTGTGTAGACTACATTGTGCTACAGTGTGCTAATGTGTACCGTATTTGCCGGTGATAACGCCGCACCCTTGTATAGGCCGCATCCCCGATTTTGACCTTTAAAAAGAAAAAAAATAAATAAATTTGGGACGAAGTCAGGATCCGAACCCGGACCCACACATGTAGATTGGGAATTGAAGCCGGCGCCTTAGACTGCGCGACTATCCTGCACCGATGCCTAGGCTTGCAGTTATTTAGTGATGTATACATTCAAATGGATTGAAAACGGCGACTTCGCGAGCTGGATGTGTTAAACGGCCCTTTATTTTACTTTTGCAATGCATTGGCACAAACTTTGATCAAGATCTATCGGCAGATGTTGTTTTTGGAAGATTATATGCGTCTTCATGGCAACAATGCAAGGTAAAATTGTCGGTAAGATGTGTGGAAATGTCCTGTTCCATAGTGGTATAGTTATTGTTCCATTCGTAGTCCCATATGTGCAAATTTGTGCTGGTTTTGGCTTGATTTTTTTTTTTTTTTATTCTGTTGCCGTATATACGCCGCACCCCGACTTTTTGATTTTTTCTCTCCCAAAAATACTGCGGCGTTTACACCGGCAAATACGGAACATGAATATACACACATAATACACACATAATACACATGTACATGTACAGTAACCCACTTCAGCCAACAAAAATGGCAACTGTGCTTTGATTTTTTAACAAGAACCTAATAGGGTTTGACTTCAAAGACTATTAGAGGTCCCAAGTCTACACATAAATTGGGTCAAGTTGGATGTCAAGTTTGGAATCTCTTGTGTGTGCGGCATACTTGAAATCTGCATCTTTATACCAATGCTGTTCCATTCCATTTTCAAACTAAAGATGGGTGTCATATTTTAAAAAGAAGTTTCAATATCTTGTAATACGAGGAAGATGCATGAATTAATGAGATAAAAATTCTTGACTCTTCTCATTTTTCTCTTCTTCTTTTTTGTCACCATCTTCTTCCTCTCCTCTTCTTCTTCTTCTTCACCCTTCTTCTACATGAACATTCTAGCATATCTTCCTCGGCTCTCTCCCACCTCCATTTTTTTCTTTCCTCATATGTATATGGCCAAATAAATGACAAAAAACATGTTTAGTGTCCTGTTTTTTCAAAAAATAGGAAGGAGGAGGCCTTTTTTTTTTCCTTCTTCTTCTTCTTCTTTCAAAATGGCCGCTCGTTACATTTTCCCTGACAGTCGGGCTATTTTTCAAGATGGCCGCCAACATTTATTTTTTTAAAATCAGAAATACATCCATTTTAGCAGTGTTTTTCAATTTTTTTTTCTTAAAAAAAAAAAAGAAGTTCTCTCAAAGACTATAAAGACTGAATTTGTCAGCTGTCCATATTTTCTGAAATTCAATATTACTCCACAAACAAAATGAATCATAATTCGACAAAAGCAACATGTAGAAAAAGATCTGTGAAGGTATAAATGATAGTCATCAACAGCTTATATTTTAGTGGAGGTACAATGTATGGGACTTCATATTATTTGTTTTCCTCATTTCTCTTGCCTTTCGTTACACTATGGATTATTTTTTCTTCATGGCCCCAAATCAGTTGATGAATACCTTTAAATATGAAGATAGTAATCTCAAGGCGGATATCAAATCATGATCTGGTTATCTCTACCACCTAAAGATATCACCCGTCCATCAAATATTCACAGAGGTAAATCCCAATCCATACACACACACACACACGATCAACTCACATTATACACCATTGACCTTTCAAAGCTGTCCACTGGAGCAGCTTTTGACTTATATCATCTCACCTTTCCAATTTGTTTCTCGTATCTCGGCAAACAATTTGCCAAATTGCATCGATTCTAACAGTTGAGAAATGGGATAGGAGGAATTACGGATGCGCATTATACATGCAGGTCTCATATTACATGTAGTTGTTTGATGATGTGTTTTATGATCATTATTGCAAGCAATATTCTCCTTGATTGGTTTAAAGGTACACTGCACGGTTAAATGGAGATACAATTTACATATACCTGTACATAAGGATTAAACCGCTTTTTTACTGCCTATGTTTATAAATTCTGAAGGCCTACTATCTTGCTACATTAAAACATATATATGTAGAGTACCAGTAGCTTTTTTTACAGTAGGTAGCCAAAACCACAATGGTTAACCAAAGAAATTATTAATTGCCAGTTACTGTAACTGCCTAAGGAATATCCTAACACAAGCTTGTGGTTTTTGTGTTTGTGTCTGTTTGTGTGTTTTGTTTTTATTGTTGTTGTTGAATAGTATCTGCAATAAATCTCAGCGATATCAAGAAAAAGACAAGAAATCTTTCATCAGAAGGTTTACACGAAACTGATGTCAAGCAGTAATGTATTTAACAGTCTGCTCCTTGCTTCAAGCTCTGCAGATTAATCCAGAAACAACTTCATACTTCATGATTTGACCAGATTCTGGAGTCAGTCCCTCTTTGGAGATAAGTAACAGCTTATTACAAATTCTATGTAGCTCTACCAAAGCTCCACAATTTTTAGAGAGGTCCAGATTGATGATGTTTAAGTTCTGTGCAATTGGCTCCCTGTTTACATTTTTAAGTTTAGAGGGTCCAGAGTTGAAATCTGTGGGCCCTTGTGTGCACTTGACCATGTTAGCATCAATTCCTGGTTCGTCAATAAAATTCTGAACATCTTTTGTGTGAATGTCAAAGCGAAAGGATCTAACAAACCCCTACAGATAAACAAAGGTGGGCATCACTTCATTCAAGAACTCATTATGATAGACTTGTACTATGAACATTGTATAAGAACAAAACTGAATTGGACTTTAAAGCATTTGGACTTTAGAGCAAGGCACTGAAAGTGATATATATATAAAAACATTTGAACTTCAATTGTGTAATGTACATGCATCTCATGTACATGTAAGAAACACATTGCATACCGTACATACTATTAAGTAAGACACAATTACTTTTTCACTCCAAAATATTTGTTAAATATTTTAATGATCTAATTCCATACATGCACTGTACATGCATGTCCCTTTTGCTGTGTAGTAATTCTACATTTTGATGTTGTGGTTGTTTGTTTTTTCACGATGTTTCCTCTTGTGTGAAAGGGCCCTTCGTATTGGCAGATTTGATTGGCAATACTAATGACCTTAAATTCATTTCTGCACCAGTTCTTTTCTACCTTGTCTTCCGGCTGCTTCTTTCATTTCGCTATACTTTCTCTTCATTTCAGATTGTCACCACAGGCTTAGCACATGATGTATTATACCAGATGGCAATATTTCTATCACACACAGGACACCATTGTTTCTGAACCAGCCCGGACACTGCACAGCAGACTGGAATACAATAGCACAGTCCGTCTGATAAAAAATCCAGGCGTCTTTCCTCTTCGGAGCTGACTGGTGAAACAGTGTATGTTTTTAATGTAAATGTACGACTTTAATGTGAAACATGCTTCAAGAGCATGCAAATGAGGCTTCGACTTGTCTTGAAAATTTCATTTACACACACATAAATCACATACAGGAATGTATAACATGCTTAATTATTTTATTTCACAGTACTGTCAGTAACTCATCGTAAACATGTTTGTAAACTGGAAAACATTTATCACTCTTTACACAAAGCGAACTTAAAGCGTTCATGGCCAATTTACTTTTTGGGAGGGGCATTAATGTAAATGGGAGGTCAATGTATTGTGCACTTTGAATACCAATATATATTATTCTTACATTGTAAAAGGTACTCCGTGAATGCCTACAGTGTATACTGTATTAAATGTGGGCAATTAAATAACATTTTGAAAGAACCAATATTCCGAGCTGTTCGTTACTTACATGTAACTCCAGAAGTATGATTACAACAAAATTTGTCATTCTTGCCAAATGCATGTATCAAAGTTTAATAAAACATAGAAAACTGCAATCACAAAAATATGAGAACAACACTAATGCAATATATTCAATTTCTATAGAGCAGAACATTTCTTTCTGCCCTTTTCCTAGGATTATTCAAACAAAATGAAACATCAGTTTGGTGTTTTTTAATTTTGTTGTGTTGTTGTTTTGTTTTGCTGTTGATTCTAAAGGGCTTTTTATGTACATGTACATGTATGTTTTTATGTTAGTTTGTTTCATGTTTTCGTACATGTACCCGTCTCCTTTATGAACCATTCTTTGGCCTGTATTACAGTACAGGGTGTATGTGGGAATTCCTAAATGTGTATCCTTCCAAATGGTCATAACAATACATGAGAAAGTTCACATGCAAACTGTTTATATTTGTACTTCTATCAGTACCTTTGCCCTATTTTTCATATAAAAGAATCACATGTTTTGCTAAATACAAAGTGTTTATCAAAATGCCCTTCAATCTGACTCCCTCAAGGTGATGTTATGTCAACTAAGTTGTTTACCTTTAGCTGCATCTATTCCAATGATTATAAGCCTATCTGAACCTGAACTTGTTGACATAATACCTGCCACTTTTGATACCCATTTTGACTTTGTTATGAGAGTATGTTCTATTTTCATCCCAGCCCTTTATAGTACACATCGCATGAGAGAAAATATGCTTCACGGTGCATGACTACTTGTACAAATGATATCAACTTGTAAATTTCATCCCTATCATGTACAATTTACAGTGTAGTTGTTAATAATCTGTCATTCATCCTAATGATACGAAACAATTACTTAGCAATTATCTAACTTATACATGTACATGCATTTTATAAAGTTCATCTCTTTTGTTGTATATTTTGAGTTTTAGCCCTCTATATAAATCTATACACATGTACTGCACAATGTGTGGTTTTCTACTCAATATGATTGGACTTATAAATTCCTTGTGGTGAAATAAAATTATTTTGTTGAGGGGTACTGTTCGGCCGACCTGGACATTTTAAATTACATGTACACATGTAATTGCCCTATGCTTCCATTTTCGGTGAACTTTAACATGAATTAATTATTTGGCCTAAACATTTGTTCACTTTGTTGAACTGTGACATTTTATACTTATCGTCTTTGTGAAGGAAAAACACTGAACAAAGTATGCTCTTATGAAGTTTTCTTTAAAAAGAATGTTGTAATAAGGGAAAGGGACCTACATTTACATGTACATGTACAATACAGGTACAAAAGACAGATGTCCTTTTGTGAGACTTTAAAAGATAAAGCATGTTGTATAAAGAATCAATGACTGCATAATTAAAGCTAAAAATGAGACACTCTTAAATGTAGAATTCACATCAAATTTTTTAAATCATATTTCAAGGTGTAGGTAAATATTGATAAAATAGACAACTATAAAAAGTGTAAATAATAGACCAATGCCTATTCAAACTCCAAATCCCAAAGATAACAATATTTACCATCAGCAATAAAGGTATGTAAGTGAAGCAGCATTCCATACCTTAAAAATGTCTACAGAGGTCTGGTAGTGCAGACTAACTCCAGCCAGGGGCAGTCTATGAAGACAATGATCTTTGTAGACATTGTTATATATGGGTGAGAGATCACTTTAATATCTAGCACACACCTTCTTCTCAGCTAGATCCAGGTAACTTCAAAACAACATCAATTATACTATGCAAGGCTGTACATTTTGCACAATGGTAAACATCTTTTTGTAGCCATTAATTTGTATTTCAAAGCTCTTTGGGGGTTTTCAGGTTTTATCTTTTCTTTTTTTCATCAATATGGTTTAGTTAGCCCTGTGTATGACTCTTTATGTTCCATTTTAAAAAAAATAGAAGGACAATTAATGAGCCTAAATAAATTTGTTCTACTTCTTAATACTGATTTCAAAATGAGAAGGAAAAAATACAGTTGGGGGGCCTACATTTTTTGGACATTTTTATATATATCCAAATCAGGAAATCATTGTTCCCTTTCTTTACACTCATACATCAAGGGTATTATTTTCTCAAGTTGCATGCATTGTTGAACTTGATGACCCTGGGTGACTGGGTCTAGGATCACTTTTAACATAGGAAATATTTGACCTCAGACTAACTTACCTTGTTAAACCTGATGATGAATAAAGGTTCAGTCAGCCCAGCATCGGGTTTAAATTTTAGTACAATACACCTGTAATGGGGATTGGCCATTACAAGCAAACCATTTTAATCCATCTGTCTTTTTGATAACAATTGACACAACTTTCAAATTCACATAGAATGTACAAAAGACATTCCCCCATCCTATCACAGTCATCTCACCCTCCATCCACAACTACAATGTAAAACTGAAGAATAAATTAAAGTTTAAAAAAAGGAACAGAGAAACTTGAGAATTTGTACTTTTGCTTATTTTATCACCATTAGTTGGATTGGACTTGTCTCTTTTTATCAAGCGCATTGTAAAATGTGTCGACCATACTGTCAATGTCATTATGTTTCCCCTGTAGCAAAATGCAATCAATGTGAAATAATTATGTTCCTCCATCTGTGAGTCTCCACATTTGTACCTACATGTAACTTCTGTTCAAATTGATAAAGATTGTCTGATCCATGCATATTTGACCCAAAAAATAATAACAAGTCACAAAGTTATATAAAGATTTTCTTTTTTAAAAAACAACCTAGAGATTTAGATTTATTCATTGGAATCACTGGTTCTTAAATAGCAACTTGAAAGAAAAATATATAGCTCATGATATCCCTGGCCTTGATCTAGCATATTAAAAACTACAGCCAGGTACAATAAATATACAATAAATATGTCTGAAGTTTCAGTGTGCCTTTATGTTTTTTTTTATCCAGAAAGAAGGTAACAATTACTTTATTATACTTTTAAATTTATCAAAGCAAAGACTCTGATATCCACTTACTACAGTGTAAGTAACAGAATTTCTCTAAACATTTGAAAATGTATGATGAATACACTGTATTATCCCAATACAACCCTGTAATTCCATTCCTGGTAGTCCTGGTAGCATTCACACTACACCACCAGACGATCTAAAGGCAGAGTGTGAACACAGCAGGTATTGTGAGTTCAGCAAAATGACTTGTAAAAGGGCAGGTGCACAGACCCATGGCGTGGCAGGGCTGGGTTTATCAAGATCCAATCGGCCAGAAGTGGCTTTTTTTTTTCTTCTCCTCCTGGCGGCTGAACTAAGTATATACATGTACAATACATCCAGCACATATTGATATATCACATGACAGCACATGAACCTAGAAACCGTGGAGAGAATGAGGACAAGCTACGGCACCATGGATAAAACTAAACTCAAAAGGGGGAGAAGAATAAGGAAAGAGTGCACAAATCCACAGTGAATACTTTTACCTTCAGGCAAACCCCAATCTTGCAACAGAAATCTTTGTGGATATAGATCCTATCAATCAAAGACATATTAAAAAGGGAAATTCCTTGATAAAAAATAACTTACTAAAATAAATCATTAACTCCTAGCCCCTTTTTTTTTTACTTTATCATTGACAATCAGAGGAATATCATCACAGAGTAGGATTGGGGCCTAAGAGGCAGCAATTCATTTTAAAAAAATGCTATTTCAAAACAATTTTGTTTTACTTTTTCATTACTGAGTCCCTGGTGTGATATGAATATAACAAATCATCATCATTTACATCGAAAGTGTTGAGCAGAGCAGAATTTGTTAACTCCTTTATAAGCATCGGACCCAATTGGAAATGCATCAGGCCCCAAAACGCTGCCATGTCTCGAAGCGGATTGACGCAAGTCCATTCCTGGAGTTTGAGCCGATGATATTCTAAACTCCTCACTTGGCTTCCATATGGGATTGCAGTTAAAGGCAATGCTATGGTTCATCTGAAGTTCACTGCTACCCAGCCTGCATTACTACTCCTCACCCTTGGAATGCTAATAATTGTTGAGTATCATCACAGCACAGGCCAGGCCGGAGGATGAGAGCCGAGCCAAGGGCAAAACTACTATTATTCTCTTTCCATTTTTAAACCCATCTTCTTCACCTCGATATCCAAATATATCTCATTTCCTTTTCGATACCAAATTAGAATTCAAATATAATGTGCTTTTCAAACATCATTTTCCAAACCATTACATGTACATGTACTCGTTCATTCAATAATTCAATTATGCCACTTTCTTTTCTTGATTCCTTTAAACTGCTTTTAAAATGTTTCATTATTCATGTACGCTCTTCATCACATCTACATGTACGAAGCATCGTTCACCTTCTGAAATCTGAATGAGAGTGTGTGGACATTTACATGTAACTTGTAAGCTAGGTTTCTAATCAAAGTGGTACATGTACAAAATGTACCTGTCTAACAAATATGTCCGATTCTTTTAAAAAAATACCCTTTACATGTATATTCCTTCTCATTTTTCTTTCTTTTTGTGACTCATTTAACTTTTTGTGTTTTTGTTTTGTAATGATTGTCATGCCATTTACATGTAATTTACATGTACAATGTACCTCGTTTTTAGTAAAAAGGAAAAAAAAAG
>BEXV01000082.1:267983-282694 GCA_003118195.1 Hemicentrotus pulcherrimus | reverse complement strand
GCCTTCTCTTCGATCCAGGCTTGCAAATAAAAAACCTTTAGCACTAGACAGTTGATGCAAATGAGAGCTTCGTCCTGGAGTATACAAGCCCATTTACATGTACCCACAGATCATGCATTATGAAATGTCTTTCTGTAAATGTCAAGGTTTCTCCACATGTACATAAATAAATATACATCAAAATTTCATAATAAGATCTGTCATAAGCATCTTAACATGTAAATAAGAGTTCACACCTGTCTATAAATCACATCCCTTTACACTTATGTTCATTTGCAATAACTTTGAACAAAATGCAAACTTTTGTTTAAAGTCTCAAAATTCCAAAAGCTTAATTGCCTTTAAAGAAAGGCATCAACTTCTCTCTAACTATTAGAAAAAAATTCACAGGTAATTCTAAATACCATACACAAATTTGGTCTTCTTTAACTTATAATAATATTCATTAATTTTAAGATAACCTTTGCACAGAAAAGCTCAGATATGTCAAGGTACATGTAGGGTGGAAGTGGGGCTTATGGCAAATACTATTTATGGAAGCTTCCGCACTGTAGCGCAATTGCCACCTCACACATTATACATGAATCAGCCCATCAAAAAGATCATCCAAATAATCAAATCATTCATTTACAGTACGATTAAAATGATTTGTACACACCAATGCAAGAAAGCCGCAAGTTACAAATGTATGTGTATGTATAGTATACACCAAAAGAATGAAAATATTTACGAAATCGCTTTCTTTTATATTATTCACCAAAAGAATGAAAATATTTATAAAATTGTTTTTCTTTATTTCTTACCGAGGCAGGCATGATACACATTTGAGAGATTGGTTTTCAAGTTCAGGGCTTCAGGCCATTGCAATTGTTTATGTTCAATAAAGGGGGAATCATCTTACACCATACGGTCTAAATATAGCAGCAGTACACTGTACATAAATGTAAACCTCTATTATGACTGCCCAAACATACGTTGTACAAACAGGAAGCCACAGCATTCTATTTCACTGACATGGTTGGATCTTTTCCAGATCATACTCAAAACATTCATAACTTTACAGAGATGGCCATAGATATTGGCATCTCATCAAAATTGAGTCCCTCTCCCCTCTGCAAAAGAAAGACAAGACATTCCTCTCATTCTGAAGCATTAAATCCATCATTTGTCTGGCTATTGATATGAATTATGGAAATGTTTCTGCAGAAGAGATCAATCGATAAGACAGGACCGCTCCCCCACCCACGCCACCGTTGTCTATCTATCCTGCACCACACTCTCCATCGACCCTGCGTACATGTAGCAGCAGTGTTTGGTGAAACAGTGTGGATTGCTCCTGTTTTACAGGTCATTCGCAGTTCAAAAATTAAGAGGCAGTTGCTAAAGATAAACCTGCTTTCGATCGCCTATCGTAGAGCTTCAGCAGGTGATTGAATTAAACAGTGGAAGTATTTGAGGATCAGGATTTAAGATAACTGTAACTTTTTTAGTTTTACAAGTATGACTCAGGAAACATAAGAGCCCATTTGATTCAGTTGACTTTTGTTATGTAACATCATTTTTCCTATTAATAGATTCCACTTTCACTTCCACTTTCACTTCCACTAATCATTTTCATAACTACGACTTTAATAAATATATGTTTCTAACTATGCTTAAAATTATTTACGGGCAGGTTATTTCTTATTCTAGAATACTGTAAGTACAATGTACATGTACACTCTATCAACTCGTTGTGTTCACCTAAAAATGTAATGTACACAATGTACATGTACTTGTTAAAGAGAAGGTTGAGTTCTGGGAAGACGTGAAAAATAATTTGTGAACTTTATCATTNTGGCTTTCTGAGTTCTCCCCCACACTCCCTTTCACCTCTGCCATTCACACGTTTGGTCTTTGTCTACACTACTAGCCATTCATTCATGTTGCTCTTTCTTCTCAAACTTTTTTCTTTTTTTTCGCAGTCCCCTTTTTTCTGACCACATTTTTCTCCTTGTTCATTCTATTCCTTGCACCAGTGTAGACTGGGCAAACAATAAGGTATGCCCAATAAGCCAGGTGCAAGAACAAATGATTGAAGGAATTGTGTTTGATTGTTGTAAAGGTACTGTAGTTTGGTGAAGGGGCAAGGGGAATACTTGTCAAGATGAACTCCAGACCACTCGTTATTCTCTCATGTAGCAATTGCGCTGCAATCACAGAATGAACAGTAACCATAGTAATAAATTCTTTGGTTTAGCAAATACATGACATTCATACATGGCCAATATTCACTTTTTCAGGAAATGAATGTAGCTCTGGATGGAACACATGCATACAGAATAACCCACAATTACAACCAATGAAATCACAGTGTGCAGCATAATTTCATGTTCAATATATGAAATTACAAGAACTGGTAGCATGTACATGTACATTATCTTTGGATTGCATGACAGACATGGTAAATGCACATGTTGAAAGCCTACATATTTGTACATGAACATGTCTAACTAGCATGCAGAGTACATTTAAACAACCAGTTTTCGGTATTGATGTGTGATCTCAATGCGTAAACACAGTCCAATCAATAACCACAATAAATAGGTCTGCACTTTTCACCCCAGGATGTGGGACTTCAATAGTGCCAGGTTTATTTGGTACTGTAAATCGAAAGGCTATCATGACCTCATGCTGACCCTTTTGTGTGGCTCTCTGGACTGGCCAGCATCCTAAGTGGATCGACAATGACCTTTTGAAGGGAAGAATAGCAGCTAAGAGTCTATTGGAGACTCACAAAACATAACACATGTACACTGTACTGTATGGGGACAATCCATTTCCTGCAAGCTACAATTGTGTACACTGTCTACAAGTAACATATTTTTTATGAGCCTACTTTAAATACTATGTGTTACTGTACATGTGTAGATATACAGATTGTACATTTAGTACATAATCCTTCAAATTACTCCCTACTTAACTGGAGGTGTTGGTGATAGAGGGTGGACTTAAACGCATGGGCAGAGAGAGGACCATTGTGAAGAGCTCAGCTAACTTAAAGAAGTTTTCAAATGGCCTACACTTTATATTCACCTCATGTATATTTTCTATCTACCGGTAATTTAATGCATTTCAAAAACACCTACATGTACATGTACATGTAAATCACATGTTGCATGCATGCCTACAGTCTTCTGTTGTAGTAAAAGTAAATGCATGTGTACACAGGCTTGCTGGTTTTAATTGTTTTCAAGACAAAATGTGTGATCACAAAGCATGACAAAAAGAAAAAGGAAAAATTAAATAACCACAAAAAGTCTGCACAACTCGACCCCTCATTGCACATTACATCTCAACACATGAATGGAAGGTGGTGTGAGTTAGTGAGCGAGTGTGAGGTTGGNGGGGGCTAGCTGAGGTGAAGGACTTCAGACATGTTCGCCTCTTTAAAAATCCACAATACATCAACAGAATACTTAATAGTGGCTTTCTGAGTTCTCCCCCACACTCCCTTTCACCTCTGCCATTCACACGTTTGGTCTTTGTCTACACTACTAGCCATTCATTCATGTTGCTCCTTTCTTCTCAAACTTTTTTTTTTTTTTTCGCAGTCCCCTTTTTTCTGACCACATTTTTCTCCTTGTTCATTCTATTCCTTGCACCAGTGTAGACTGGGCAAACAATAAGGTTTGCCCAATAAGCCAGGTGCAAGAACAAATGATTGAAGGAATTGTGTTTGATTGTTGTAAAGGTACTGTAGTTTGGTGAAGGGGCAAGGGGAATACTTGTCAAGATGAACTCCAGACCACTCGTTATTCTCTCATGTAGCAATTGCGCTGCAATCACAGAATGAACAGTAACCATAGTAATAAATTCTTTGGTTTAGCAAATACATGACATTCATACATGGCCAATATTCACTTTTTCAGGAAATGAATGTAGCTCTGGATGGAACACATGCATACAGAATAACCCACAATTACAACCAATGAAATCACAGTGTGCAGCATAATTTCATGTTCAATATATGAAATTACTGATTACAAGAACCGGTAGCATGTACATACATGTACATGCAGGGTTACGTGTTGCATTTAACTCTGCTATGTTGAAGTGTTGGCCTTTGAATAATAAGCACATTAACACAATTATGAAGTAATCAAAAGGATTGAACTTCAGTCTAGACATTATCATTTCTCACCAATTGGCTCGGACAATAGATACCAGAAAGCAGCTGGCTCTGGATTAAAAGCGCTTCATACTGTAATCTTACTTTCATACAAAGAGAGATGTTTTGTTTCCTGCCTCGCGACATGAATCAATAATGTAGCTTATCCATTCAAAAGCCATTTCTTATTCAATTACCTTTTTTCGTAAAATGGAATTTCTACATTCCATTTTACCAAAACGAAGCATTGCTGAAGACTAATTTGCCAACAGGAAATATTTCAATGGATTTAATAGATACTTATGGGAACTCTGTATAAGATCACAAAACTATTTTTACTTACATTACATTGGGATATGATTGTGCATGGGATATATTCAGCATTGCAAATCACTGCAAGTGAGTCAGAAAAAAAGAAGGAAAATAGGAAATACTTTTTAATGCCTCATCCCCTGCAGATTGAGAGTCTACACTTCAAGGGCTCCATGTTGTTGCCCTTTTGAGAAACAGGGGTTCTTTTTAATCACACAGATTGACTCAGGGACTGGTTTGTGAGGAGGCGCTGCCAATCAAATGAGCGCGTTGACTTGGCTTTTTTGTTGGTAAAGTGGATTTTAACAATTTTTATACGGTCTTTAATTTTCTTGATGACAAATCTTATGGAATCTACATGTATCATCTAGTGCTTCTATCGTCATTCATATTTAATTGAACTACATGTACATGTATGCGTTGCAACTGCATTTAATGCAATGACAATAAACGCTGCGCATACTAAATTTTATTTACTTTAAAGGGATCCGGTAACTTTGTCTCAGAGTCTAAAACAAAATTCTGGATTTAGCTCATGATACAATGATAATTATAAACCTTTAGGTCAGTCAAGAACCGCATTAATTTTACAAGCCGATCGCCTGTCTGATTATCAAGATATTTATGATTGGAATTACAAATTTTGAAAACCGTTCGCCTGACGGTTTTCATAACACTATAGTCTATTGGGGAAAATGAGTTTGGTAAAACCAGTCATTCAAAGATTTTTTACTTTTTTGAGGCACTTCTTGATCATTCTGAAGCGGGATTTTTTTTTTAGGGCTCAATATTTCACCATATCACAGACACTGATAACACGTAGGGTCGTGTATCTCAGATTTAACATTGTTAAACATCCCTTTAAATCTGTACGTCATTCAAAATTTGGGGCAAAATTCCTTTGAAATCATCTGCCTACACAAATTTATAAGCCTTTGTGTATATTACATGTACATGTCCTTGAATGTTTACATGTACAGTACGTGAATTTTATATTGAAAACCACAAAAGATATTGTTGCCATTTGCATGTACGGTAAACTTAATTGTAATTCATGAGGCCAATACAGTTACAACATAGGAGATAAAGTACAATAATCCCTACGACACAAAAGGTCTGAATAACAAAAAACTACATGTACATTATCAAAACTTTGCTGAGATGATGCGAAATTGTTATTGAATTATCATATTTTGGGAGGTTATAACTTAGCATTTCCCTCAAGCTTTTGTAGTCAAACCTTTTAGGTACAGGTGTACTTCTAATTATACATACATTTTGAAACAAATGTCAGGGCCGATCACATACATGCAAGTGGACAACATTGACTTGAGCGACTGTGAGGGAGGGGAAGACATTGATAGTCTACTTACCGACTTCTTGTTGCTAGTGCTCCTCCTGGGGCGTTTGTCCATCTTGCTGTGCAGGCATACAGCACCTGATTTACCTGGAGCAATCCAACAGGGCTCCGTACCACACAATGCTGAACTCTGAAATCACAAAACACAATAACTTCCTTGAAATAAAGGTGTCTGAATTGTGAATTAGATTAGAGGGTGGAGCTCCCTCTAGTTATCTGGAACAGGTAAATCCCCTTGCTGGCTATTTGCTCGTATTTACGTACATTTCCAGCTCCCACTCAAACTCCCATTACACTTTGCCAAATCCGCTTGAATCCTTAGCAAGAAAGATTCATACATAATGACGACAATTGAAGAGTTTTCTTGGCAATATCTACCATTCACTTTATCTAACTCTCTTTGCTAATTTCATTTTCAAATGGATATTTCCTCTACCAGTACTTATAATAAATGAATTCAACCTCCTACATATCTTATATATAATTCGTTCCTAAATTTTCCCCTTCTCTCTATTGTGTTTTTAATATAATTAGAGTTGATTAATTAATCTCTGCAAGTACGTGTACATGTATAAAGGCCAACACAGGAAAAGATAAATTAGCAAAGTAGCTATTATTAGCTTGATACACAAGGAAATGATTTGTTTTCCCCTCTCCCTGCTTTCTTCATGTACACATACATTTAACAGATCATGGAGATAATGGCATCAAGTAAATAGTTTCAATCTGACCATCCTCCCTCCCCACCCATATCTTGTGCACCTGATCACAAATCTTATTTGCACATACATATACAGTGTACATGTACATGTACATGTACATGTACATGCATGTGAAGGTCATGAGTATGAACCCTACCACAACACTTTAATCCTCAAGCAAGGCATTTCATTTTCATGTACATTGTTTATTCATAACCAGGGGAGTGTTTCACAAAGACTTAGATCGACTTTAAGTTGAACTTAACTATGGCAAGACCATTCATGCCGCTGTTTGCTAACACCATTATGATCTTACATGTAGATGATAATCATAACAAATTAACTACTTTTCATGACCATATCAAAATGTTAAGTTGCATATATTTTTTATTTATAGTTTTATTCAAGCAGGGCTGACTTTTCAGTCAATAAACTGCTATCTGTGAGGGCTATGAAAAATTACAAAACAATGTAAAATTGGACATGTGTTTCTTAAGAATCAACAACAAAGGTTTACAATTTGAGAATGTAGAGCATAAAAGGGCATTTTGTTTCCCATCTCCAGAAACTGATCTACCAGTACATTAACAACTTTGGATACTTTACAAGCTCTGTCTGTATGTGGTGCAGGACTCATTCTTTGTTAGTCAATATATCTTTTGTTTCCCCCACAATGTTTCATGGTTTGTGGTTTTCTGATTCGATTCATGACTAATGTCTGTCTGCTGCTGTTGTTTAATCTTTTTTTTGTACTCTGAGACAAATGTAGACAATGAAGTATATTGTATACATGTATTTCACTTCTAGAAGGTTTTTATTTTCTAATTTTGGTAGACAAGAAATACACTTTACATGTACTACTATGTGGTAGAATCATAATGTTAGATATAAATTATTGGTACCGTGACTATTGAAAGACACCTTTGTGTTTGTATCACAAAAGGGATCAAGGGGGGGGGAGGGGGGTATGCCCCCTCCCCGTTATCACGACTATATTCAATAGAGCAATTACAAATATCTAAAAAATACATTACACACAAAACTGTGATGAAAATGTAATACTTGTCACAGAATTTTGGACTTATTCTTAAATATGCTACAATTTAGTAGCAACAGAATTCATTTCAAATTTATATTGAAAATTTGGGAAGGTCAGAGACACATGAGGAAAAACTGTGATTGCGCTGTTACGAACGTGTAGCTCGCGCACAGTTTTTTCCTCATAATCATTTTGCCTTCGGCGTAGACTAGAAGGAATGAGATTTCAACGCACAGCGAGAGTGAAAAACATGGATGTCGATGTTGACCCATGATTTCCTAAAAAGTGACCATTAANTGATTATCAAGATATTTATGATTGGAATTACAAATTTTGAAAACTGTTCGCCTGACGGTTTTCATAACACTACAGTCTATTGGGGAAAATGAGTTTGGTAAAACCAGTCATTCAAAGATTTTTTACTTTTTTGAGGCACTTCTTGATCATTCTGAAGCGGGATTTTTTTTTTAGGGCTCAATATTTCACCATATCACAGACACTGATAACACGTAGGGTCGTGTATCTCAGATTTAACATTGTTAAACATCCCTTTAAATCTGTACGTCATTCAAAATTTGGGGCAAAATTCCTTTGAAATCATCTGCCTACACAAATTTATAAGCCTTTGTGTATATTACATGTACATGTCCTTGAATGTTTACATGTACAGTACGTGAATTTTATATTGAAAACCACAAAAGATATTGTTGCCATTTGCATGTACGGTAAACTTAATTGTAATTCATGAGGCCAATACAGTTACAACATAGGAGATAAAGTACAATAATCCCTACGACACAAAAGGTCTGAATAACAAAAAACTACATGTACATTATCAAAACTTTGCTGAGATGATGCGAAATTGTTATTGAATTATCATATTTTGGGAGGTTATAACTTAGCATTTCCCTCAAGCTTTTGTAGTCAAACCTTTTAGGTACAGGTGTACTTCTAATTATACATACATTTTGAAACAAATGTCAGGGCCGATCACATACATGCAAGTGGACAACATTGACTTGAGCGACTGTGAGGGAGGGGAAGACATTGATAGTCTACTTACCGACTTCTTGTTGCTAGTGCTCCTCCTGGGGCGTTTGTCCATCTTGCTGTGCAGGCATACAGCACCTGATTTACCTGGAGCAATCCAACAGGGCTCCGTACCACACAATGCTGAACTCTGAAATCACAAAACACAATAACTTCCTTGAAATAAAGGTGTCTGAATTGTGAATTAGATTAGAGGGTGGAGCTCCCTCTAGTTATCTGGAACAGGTAAATCCCCTTGCTGGCTATTTGCTCGTATTTACGTACATTTCCAGCTCCCACTCAAACTCCCATTACACTTTGCCAAATCCGCTTGAATCCTTAGCAAGAAAGATTCATACATAATGACGACAATTGAAGAGTTTTCTTGGCAATATCTACCATTCACTTTATCTAACTCTCTTTGCTAATTTCATTTTCAAATGGATATTTCCTCTACCAGTACTTATAATAAATGAATTCAACCTCCTACATATCTTATATATAATTCGTTCCTAAATTTTCCCCTTCTCTCTATTGTGTTTTTAATATAATTAGAGTTGATTAATTAATCTCTGCAAGTACGTGTACATGTATAAAGGCCAACACAGGAAAAGATAAATTAGCAAAGTAGCTATTATTAGCTTGATACACAAGGAAATGATTTGTTTTCCCCTCTCCCTGCTTTCTTCATGTACACATACATTTAACAGATCATGGAGATAATGGCATCAAGTAAATAGTTTCAATCTGACCATCCTCCCTCCCCACCCATATCTTGTGCACCTGATCACAAATCTTATTTGCACATACATATACAGTGTACATGTACATGTACATGTACATGTACATGCATGTGAAGGTCATGAGTATGAACCCTACCACAACACTTTAATCCTCAAGCAAGGCATTTCATTTTCATGTACATTGTTTATTCATAACCAGGGGAGTGTTTCACAAAGACTTAGATCGACTTTAAGTTGAACTTAACTATGGCAAGACCATTCATGCCGCTGTTTGCTAACACCATTATGATCTTACATGTAGATGATAATCATAACAAATTAACTACTTTTCATGACCATATCAAAATGTTAAGTTGCATATATTTTTTATTTATAGTTTTATTCAAGCAGGGCTGACTTTTCAGTCAATAAACTGCTATCTGTGAGGGCTATGAAAAATTACAAAACAATGTAAAATTGGACATGTGTTTCTTAAGAATCAACAACAAAGGTTTACAATTTGAGAATGTAGAGCATAAAAGGGCATTTTGTTTCCCATCTCCAGAAACTGATCTACCAGTACATTAACAACTTTGGATACTTTACAAGCTCTGTCTGTATGTGGTGCAGGACTCATTCTTTGTTAGTCAATATATCTTTTGTTTCCCCCACAATGTTTCATGGTTTGTGGTTTTCTGATTCGATTCATGACTAATGTCTGTCTGCTGCTGTTGTTTAATCTTTTTTTTGTACTCTGAGACAAATGTAGACAATGAAGTATATTGTATACATGTATTTCACTTCTAGAAGGTTTTTATTTTCTAATTTTGGTAGACAAGAAATACACTTTACATGTACTACTATGTGGTAGAATCATAATGTTAGATATAAATTATTGGTACCGTGACTATTGAAAGACACCTTTGTGTTTGTATCACAAAAGGGATCAAGGGGGGGGGAGGGGGGTATGCCCCCTCCCCGTTATCACGACTATATTCAATAGAGCAATTACAAATATCTAAAAAATACATTACACACAAAACTGTGATGAAAATGTAATACTTGTCACAGAATTTTGGACTTATTCTTAAATATGCTACAATTTAGTAGCAACAGAATTCATTTCAAATTTATATTGAAAATTTGGGAAGGTCAGAGACACAATTTTGAACTGATTTGATTGATATTTGTTGACTGATATTATTCCAATGTGAACTGGAAGCCTGGCTGATGTGACTACAAATACAACCTCTGCTCTGGTAAAGGTAAATGTATGTGTGTGTAGGGTGAAACTGATAAGTATTCAAAGTCAAACACAAGATAAAATGTCATGAATTGAAAATGCCTCAATCCAAATTTTACTCAAAGTTACCAATAACATTAAAAATAGTAATTTCTCTTTGCCAATTGTATCCTTGATATGTGACTGATCCGGGGCTGTAATCTGAAACTACATGTAGGGAAAACAATGTTATAAATTGTCATATCAACATTGATTCATGCCTGCACAAATGTCTCTTTTAACTTTAGCATGCTTTATGCAGACATTTGCCAATGACTAGTCCAAATTTTTAGTTGCGACTTGTAGTGACAAATAGATCTCATGTTAAAGACTTTACTAACGACATAACTAAAACTAACAATAACAGTAACGCTAGCCTTTTTTTTTTTTATACACAGTACAGACATAGCCCACATGTAGTCAAAACCACCCAAGATAGCAGAGCTACCAAGTATCACGCATTAGGTGTGACATCACGCACGGCGCGCGCTAGATTTAAAAAAAAACTGCTATACCTTATACGTGTGTTATAGGCTCGCTCGCATGCCGAATCATGCAAATGTCACACATTGCCGATCTTTAAACTTGGCGTCTCTGAGATAGTTTGTTTCTATGTTTTACCTGCATGTGTATGCTTGTCAGTAGGCACTCAGGGACTGATGGTCGATGGACTTGGTAGTGAGGATTAATGCCTTACCAAAGGGCACTAACCGCTCAACTTCGTTTTAAACCTGGACCTTCCAGTTTACCATTCGATCATTGAGACCACTGCTACTGCTAGCTGCTCTACCACTAGACCGAATTTTTCCTTCTCTATCGTTCGTTAGCCTCTTATTGGGGTAGGGTCGGCTCTCTCTCTTTAGAGACGGAAGACTACTATACGCATATCCTTGCAAACTCCATGGCCATATCTGGCCATATTTCAACGCCCCGAAAATCCCCCCAAATTTCATTTTACTTCGTATTTTTTATGTTATATATTAGGCCTAGGCTATAATAAATCGGTTCCACTTACCAACTTGATTGAAATAATCCGTTTAATGGTCACTTTTTAGGAAATCATGGGTCAACATCGACATCCATGTTTTTCACTCTCGCTGTGCGTTGAAATCTCATTCGTTCTAGTCTACGCCGAAGGCAAAATGATTATGAGGAAAAACTGTGATAGCGCTGTTACGAACGTGTAGCTCGCGCACAGTTTTTTCCTCATAATCATTTTGCCTTCGGCATAGACTAGAAGGAATGAGATTTCAACGCACAGCGAGAGTGAAAAACATGGATGTCGATGTTGACCCATGATTTCCTAAAAAGTGACCATTAAGCGGATTATTTCAGTCAAGTTGGTAAGTGGAACCGATGTAGTGTAACCTTCTCCTAATTTTGAATAATCAATGCATGAGGTAAAATGAAATTTGGGGGGATTTGTGGGGCGTTGAAATATGGCCAGATATGGCCATGGAGTTTGCAAGGATATGCGTATAGTAGTCTTCTGTCTCTAAAGAGAGAGAGCCAACCCTACCCCAATAAGAGGCTAACGAACGATAGAGACGGAAAAATTCGGTCTACTCTACCACTGGCCAATGAGCCATCATGCTTCCATAATATACTGATTACAGGTAGCATCAAAATACAACATACCTGTCTCGACTAACCCTTGTAAAATTTCAATTCGATTTCAGGCAAAAGTTTGTTTTAAAAGAGGAAGATTTTTAAGATCCAAGATTGTCAATGCAATATTTTCTAAATAGAATCTAGATCTAGGATAATCAGATGTTGATGCTTGTACCCGTCTCAGACTCAGTGGCTGATTGTCTCCTACTCAGTCCTAGACTCTACAAGTACAAATTACAATTGGTTCATCAAATATACTTTTTAGTTTTAATCATTAATAACTCTACCTAGATATCATTTTCCTAATTGTACACTTAAAAAAACTACTCTTACACAACACGAGCAAAGAATACTCAGACCGTGGCTATGTAGACTATATCCCCGTGTAATTGAACGTATGCCCAGCCCGACACACACCCGGTAAATTAAAACCAATACACCGGTGGCGCCTAGCGTAGCCGGTGCACTGCTCTGTACAGTGTGTGTGGATACATCGCACCGCAGCTGAGCGAGCAGCTGTGAAGAGTTGTTCGCTATCAAAAATCTGACACGACTCCACTCCTAAAACTCACCTCAAAATGGAAGTTACCTTGCTACAAATAATATTCCAAGTTATCATCCACAGAGCCGGGGAAACCGGCCAACTTTAGGCAGCTCAATCGCATCCTAACATGCAGCAAGTTTATTAAAATCCTAGGGAGGGAAGCTGGACGCGACAACAAAGAATCTCAAGCGACGGGGCCATTTTGCTCCTGTGCAATATACATGTGCAGTAATTTGGCACAGTGCGCATGTGTAGACCAATCAAATTAGCCGGTCATTTAATTTGATAAGCACGTGTACATTGTTTTTATTTCCGAAGTGTGATTTTCCTAGTCTCCAATAATGTTTGCTTGGCAATGTTGCCTGAATGTACCGATCCCGATGAAATTCGTGGCACTTGTGAGATGAATGCAAATCGAAAGGGAACAAAAAACTAAACATGGGTGACGCCCCTGGATCAGTGTCGTAAACATGAAAGGTCGAGTATATTGATTAGGATACGAGTATATGAAACAAATACAATATATAGAATAGGTCGAGGACATGTTGAGACAGACGTCAAGAAAACTGGTGCGTCAGTTCTAAGCAAACATTAATTTGCTTGACGTATGTGTGAACAATTAAACCAAATCTGCCTCATTTACGAGTAGGTCTGTCCAATGAAATATGATCCCACTATTGAACAATGGTTTCAACCTGAATGTATACCTGATCCCTTTTAATGTCTTTGTTTTTACTTACTAATGTAGTGACGTATACCAGGGACTAACTTCGAAGGAAATCCAACCTTTACAAGACTAATTTAATAGAAAATGTGAAAGTTGTAATCACTATACCCGTGGTCACTTCAAATGGATGAATCGGGAACGTCACTGTGACGAAGTGTCGGACCAATTTCCCTTTTATTTCAACACACGTATAAATTATTACAAGTTTTTAAAATGTATATGCTTCATGCAGGAGGGTCTTTTCTTTTTAGAGGCCCTGTAATAATGTGATATCCATAATATATTTCGAGTAGTGTCCCAATGGAGAAGGCAATTAGGACACAAAGATAAATTAAAGATATACGCCAAAAGGCAGATGTGTCCCATGACCGTGACGTCACAATCCAATGTATGGATGTATATTAGTGCTCGAATTATTTAAAACATTCATAACTCCCTTACTATTCACCTGATTTATTTCAAACTTTCGCCTTCATTTTCTCTTTTTTGTCTGCTTCCATGCCAATGAAAATCATTACAAGGATGTGATTGCGCTTTAAATCAAAACTCTTAGAAAAGTATAATACAAGGATTTGTTGACCGAGCAGCCTCACGGGAGGGCGTGCGTCGATATGCCTTCAAATGACGGTTCGAATGCGTGTTAAACATTTAGGTGAAAGATATTTTTAAAAAGTGTAATGACGATAGGGTATGGGGTATTTGGTGCGTTTGCTATCATAATCTATATGTAAATGAATGAAATCGTGCAATGATCGAAGCCTTTGCGGAATAAAAATTGAGAACTAGATAGTACTCTTCATTTCTAGTTTGTCTCCGAAAGGAAACATTTTCACTAAAAATAGAATGTAATCAACTTGGTATTTCTTTTTAAAACCATACCTCATAATTTGCGTAGACCAACTTTGTTTTATTTTATTTTTAAACTTTATTTTGTGGTTAAGTACAAAAAAAAAAAAATCGTTTACAATTTGAAAACTTTGTATTCGAGTTGAGTAGATGGCAGCATATGCCTATATTGATGAAGCATTACAAAGTGACTGATACACTGGGGTGCAGGGGATTCGGTCCCCTCTATTTTGGAAAAACTCCCTGAGCATGCACTGATTGTTTACCCGCACTCCCTCTATTTTTATTAAATCAAGTGTAGGCTGCAGTGTTATATCGCCAGTGACAAATCTTGGACTCTTTTGCCTATAGCGGGCACTGGCGTACTGATGGTGGGGGGGGGGGGGGG
>BEXV01000082.1:253370-265455 GCA_003118195.1 Hemicentrotus pulcherrimus | reverse complement strand
TTTTTAAATTATTCTTTTTAACATCAGTAAGTTAAAAAATTGTATTTTACTGCTATTTAGGTGTCATCAATTGTCACTAAAGTACCGATTTTGAGTGAAATCAGTTGAGTTTTATACAGTGGTGTTTGCAATGTTGAGAATCAAAAGCACAGCTTTTACTACACAGCCAGGATAGTGATGCTCCTATGTGTGTAGTAGTCTAGTTCTACTTCACAACTCGTAGTCATAGTCGTACTCGATCCAGCAAAGCATAGAAGGTCAATGCAGATGTGTATTGACCTCTAGCACTGCACTACATGTTAATAGGCAGCATTTGAATACATAAATAGATCTATCTAGTCAGTAGTCGATACTTAGCACACAATCATGCCGATGCGGCTGATCGGCAAGTTTGACCTGTACAGACTCACAATTTGAATCTAAAAATTGTTCTTTCTACATGTAACATCGGAAAGTTGAGAAAAAAATTGTATTTTACTGCCATTTAGGTGTCATGAATCGTCACTAAAGTACCGATTTCGAGTGAAATCAGTTGAGTTTTGTACAGTGGTGTTTGAAATGTTGAGAAATCAATAGCACAGCTTTTAATACACAGCCATGATAGTAATGCCACTATGTGTGACTCGTACTCGTAGGCACACATAGCTGCATTACTATCCTGACGCATTAACATTGACTCTCTTTGCTTTGCTGGAGTGGCAAAGCCCTATCATTTTAATGTCGTGATAAGTCCATCATTATCAAATATTTCATCCCCTCGATCCAGATACACATGATTGATTTAAATGGTTGTGGGCTCTGCTTCATGAATTATTTGACATGGAAACATATACAAATATATTCTTCAGACATGTTTAATTTGCATTAAATTAAAACTGGTTACTTTTGTATTCATCAGAGAGGCTCCACTACAACCTGTTCCCCAAATCCTTGGGCCAGGTCGTTAGAAAGCATCAGGTCCAGGAACTACACCTGTCTCTGACCCAGGGACTATGGAGGCATGATAAGTGGGGTTATCCACCGGCAGGGGCTCCACCAGGCACTCAGCTCTGGGTCTGGTTCACAGAGGAAACTAGAGAGTAAGTTGGTTGATAGTTCAGGATAAGCTCAATTTAGAGCACTCTTGTTTGTCTTAAACATGATTCTTTGTTATAATTTATCACCGACATGAATGATTTGAACTGATAGATACACATTTTTTAAACCAAATGCATACATACACAATCTTACCTACTTTGATTATTAAATTGAATTTGTGTTTGCTGGGGCATCTTGCTTAATTTGCAAATAAATGCAACTCAAAAAATTTTGCAGGGAATCTGACTCTAGGAATTTAGTCTTCTGGAGAGTTATTTAACTTCGACATTTTAAGCAAGAGACCCTTGAAGGAATTGACCAACAGTTCTGGATACTACTGATATGAATAGGGAAAATCAAAACTTTTGTGTGTGTGTGTGTGTGGAGACTTCTGAAAGACCTGTTTATTGTATGATCATTTGTTGCATAACTGACAGCATTCAGATAAATTGATGAGATTAAAATGCCCTTTTTTATTTTTCAGTGTTGACCAGGCATGGGGAGACCTTGTGAATGCTCTCTCTGGGCTCTTTTGCGCATCCTTAAACTTCATTGATGAAACAAATACAGTCAAGCCTGAACTGTCTTTTAGACCACAAGGAATAGCTTCAGGTATGCCTTGATCAGTTGACTTTCTCCTGTACCTGNAGTCCGTGGGCTGATGGAAGTTTAGAAGGAAAAGTAACCTCTGACACTGATCCATTGGACATTATCTGCTTATCTGAAGGTGACAGTAATTTTCTTGATGTTTCACTCTTGGTGGTTGGTTTGCTTGCAGACTTTATACTGGCGATATCCCTTGCTATGAAGAAGAATGTGTGTTATTTAATACCAGATTTAAAGTCAGTATGAACTATAAATGGTTTCTACTATGTTTATAAAGGCATTCCTATCAATTCCGTCGAATCTTTCCGCCTCACTCAGTACAACAAAAAATTCTTGCTTGCTCCCCCTCCTCTTTTTAGAGAGCTATGGTATGACTGTCACACAATTTTGTTTGCTCATTTCATTTGATGTATGTAGAAGCCTATGCTAGAAACACCAGCCTCCTTCGCTATGCCAGCCTTCCTCGTGAGGTCGTCTGCACTGAGAACTTGACTCCTTGGAAGAAGCTCCTCCCATGTGACTCAAAGGTACGTGATGAAAAGATCTCTTCAATTTGAGAGTACTGCTGAAATGAGAGTTCTGCTGAAAGGATGTGACTGAAACACAGAAAATCAGATAATTGTTAGATAATAAGCCAGTTCATAGTTGCAGTCTGAGCATGAGCAGATAAAGGTCATTGCAGACCAAATTATGAAATACACGGAGACAAAGTACTGGATTCGTGCTCATGAAAGTTATGTAATTATTATTCATTTATGCACAAGCAGTGCAATCCATGATACACAGGTGGACATATTCTTTGAAAAGTGGAAACAAAGGCTATTTATGTAGCACCTCCATTGCTGTAGGAGTGATTATTTCAAAATGTAAAAAGTGGTACCTCTTCATGTTTTGAAGATCTGTGGATATTTGGAGTCATTTGGGACATGTGCTAGGCTTGAACTGGTCTATTGTTTATAAAATTCCAACTTGATAACTTGCAATAGTATGTAGGAAAGAAGATCTACAGAAATCTCCTCTGCATTTGTCTGATTGTTTTCAAAAGTGGAAAGAGGAGTAAAAAGTTCAAAAGAGGAGTAAAGAAAGAGGCAAAAGTGTATCAGTGGTCTTGATGGAATGTACTATTGATATTATGAAATTTCAAATTGGTATTAGTTTGAGAAGAAAAAAAAATCATACAGAACGACAAAGTTTTATTCATTAATTTATTTTTATTTATTTCCAGGCAAAATTAAAAAAATAAAAAAATGTACAGAGCCAAAGAAAGTAATAAATCCACCAACAGGTGCCTAAGGAACCAAATTAATTCCTGTTAAATAGGTTCTCCTCACTAATTGATGGTGTCCAAACAAACATATATACACACAATCTCATTTACACTGATAATAGCAGTGAAGTGATAAGAATATCTATAGTAGAAGACGAGCAAGGGTGTTTGCCTCACAGATAAGAACAGGTGGATAAAGAACGTGATATTAAAGGGGGGGAAAAAGTAATCATAATTTATTGAAAACACAGGGTTGAAGAGACAGAAAAGGACTCTTTTGTATGTTATCACATAATTCTCTGATGAAAGCGTAAAGTAGTTGCTGTAATAAGTTATTGATGTTCCAAGAATATTTCTTTTATCTTTGATCTCATTTGTTTCAATTCTAAGGCTGGCCTGGCATCGCTTTTCAAAGCCGACAAGCTGTACAATGCCCACTATCACTCCTTGGCAGTTGACCTGCGGCCAGTGTGTCGATCAGCGGAGACGCCCTGTGTGGAGTCTGCTGTAGAGCTTACCCAATCGCTGACCGTTGTCTTCAGACCCTTGGTACAGAGCCGGCAAGGCCCTCGCCAGGATGTTTCCTTGAGGGCGCTGTTTGGCAAGGTCTTGAGCGGGCCATGTCCGATGGCATCCAGCAGTAGAGTTATGGTGGATTTATCCAAGAATCAAGTAAGCAAATGGAATGTTTTAATATAAACAAGACTTGTTTACCCTAACAAATATCAATTCACTTCAGCCATATACATTGTTGTGGTGAAATGTTTCCTATGAAAAACTGCAGGTTTGGTGTATTTCTTTTTTCATGTATAATCACCACACTTACAAAAAGCCTAGCAGCAGATTTATTCATAAGATTTTGTTTAAGCCTCGGTCACAAATGCCATTACGAACTGCTACGAACGCAGTACAAACGATTCTCAGACAATGGAAAAACAGGGAGATTCGTACAAACGCATTGTTCGTACGAACATTTGTGACCGTTGCTTAAATTAAACACAATTGGAAATTTAGATGTTTCCTAGGTATGTAAATCAACAACCCAATTTTATATAGATAACCTTTTTTTTACCAAAATCTGTGTCGTAGCCCATTATGATTTGTTAGTAATATGTTTTATTGTTTTTATGTTGTATTCATGGTTGGGAACATGATAGAATGTATAATTCGATGTGAGTTGACACAGAATCTTAATGAGATAGAGTCATGTATGCTGTAAGCATGCTTTATGAGATGATACAATCTTTTTTTATTAAATTTTAATGGAATTGTTCATTTGAAAATTAACTTTATCTATCCTTTGTTGTTGTTCTCAAGTCCTCCAATCCCTTGACCCTAAGCCCTCCTCCCTCTGAAACCATCATCCAATCCACCGGAGAGCGGAGCATCGCTTATGCTGTCTACAATGTCAAGGAATGGTCTGCAAGAAAAGACACACTTAACGTTGCTCTTAGATGGACGCAAGCTCTCAAATATGGTAAATTCATGAGAACCCTTCTTGTTGTCTGTATTTTTATGCTTTAGCAATTATTACTCATATCTATGAAATGTATTTTTGTGTTTTTGTTCCTTTTTCTGATAAGATGGTAATGGATGCATTAAGTCAATATTTTTTCATTCATATACCTTATCAAGAGCTCTTTTAAGGATGAACTTTTCAGTACCAGTATACATCTCTGTTATTGACTAAACGTTTTCTAGATATCGAAGCTCAACAAGAAAATATATAAGAAAAAAATATTTGTGTACATGAAAAATTCAGCTTTATGTACATGTACATGATTGTTCTGACCTTTCCTCCACCCTTTTTGTCAAAGATAACAAGTTATTACTCATGTTGCCTTTGGGTTTTAGGTTAGGTTTAGGGTTGGGACCATGATTGAAGTTAGCAATTCTGTTCGTCTTACATTACGAAAAGCTCTCGTTAAAACTATACCCCACCAAGATAACACAGGAACCAATGTAAATCAGGTGGGGTATCCCTACCCCGATTTTGTTTCTCTCGTTAAAACTTTGACAGAGCCACTAATACCCCACCACTATAACACAGGAACCAATGTAAATTAGGTGGGGTATCCCTACTCCAATTTGATTCTCTCGTTAAAACTTGGACAGAGGCTTGCAGCTCTGCGTGAGAGATGGCAGCTGTACTCTTCATCATCTTACGTAATAGTGTAAACAAACTCTTACTGGGGCTCTGCCTGAAAGGAAATACAGAAGTAGGAAATATATATTTGACCTGTTTTAAGTTATGTTCATGTCCAAAAGTCACTTATAATTTAGATGAAGACCATAATGAAAGTTCAAACGAAGCAAAATGACCCAGAATTGGCGATATTATAACAATTTTAAATGTAAAAATTAGCACTCTTTCCCCCTTCCTCTCGCCCTCTATCATGCTTATCTCTCTCTCACTCTCTATCACCTCGCCAAGATTGCGGCGGGGGGATTACATTGTCTAGCGCCAGAGTTTACTTTAGGCTTAGCTCTAGGAGTATCGAAAGTCAAATGGGGGTTTCAATTTTAAACGATGAGTTTTTCGTCATGGAAATTAACCACAATGCAATTGTCCCCGAAGTATGTGTTATAGAGTCAATAAAAAGTGTTCTTGTATGGCACTTGCATCTGTGAAGCATGATACCTCCAGTACTCCGGTATCACATGCATGTTGCCCTTTCCTCCACCCTTTTTGTCAAAGATAACAAGTTATTACTCATGTTGGCTTTTGGGTTTTAGGTTAGGTTTAGGGTTGGGACCATGATTGAAGTTAGCAATTCTGTTTTAACGAGAGCTTTTCGTAATGTAAGACAAACAGAATTGCTAACTTCAATCATGGTCCCAACCCTTAACCTAACCTAAAATCCAATGTAGCACAATCACTATTACCCTTCTCTCACATGTAAAACAATAATTCCTGCCAGCTACCTGTTTATCAAAATGTATTTTTCAATTCTTATTAGGACCTGTTGATTCGCCCCCTCTACTGGCATACCGATACCTGTCGGGCTATGGACAGGAGAAGGGAGGGGTGAGCTGTCTGCTACGGAATAACCTTGACCAGCCTCTCAAGGTCATATACACCGAGACAATCCCATGGTTCATGAGGCTCTATCTACACACGCTACAGATTAGGACTGGAGACAAGACCATTGAACCAGGTATAACAGGGTCAATGTTGCCACATTTTTAATTCAGCTTGTGTTATGTATACCTGGGCTCTGTTTGTTATCAATAACAAGATACAATAATTGTTATAAGCTACTGTAATCTGTGCACTTATTGGCTAGGATCAGATTTATCATAATCTGCGGCTCTTGTTATTGATATTAAGTTTTATAAAACGGCCGAGAATTAGCTGTCTTAATGATATAAAAGTAAACTACCCTTTGAATAACTTATAATCAGACTGTAAATCTCCACACAAGTTATTTATCTCCAAGCAACGATAGTTATACATTTAACTTGCATATATGATAGAGGTTATAACTATAGTAACTGGTGGCCGCAGGGGAGGGTGGAATTGTTTAAGAGTGTATGGTTATTGAATTGTCCTTAAGTTATTGAGAGAGGAATATGTTAACCTTAATATAGTTTTGTTGATATTTCTTAATGGAATCTGGTCATTTCAATGTATAAAGTTTAATTATTATTGTGTGAACTTGATGCATTACTTTCACGTAGGTTCGTTTTTTCATTTCCTGTAACCAAATAATTTTGCATTACAAGACTAAAAAACTATGTCATAGATATTTCAATGCTAATTTTCTGTTATACCATTACGTTTATTTATGTCTGTCATTGTTTATATTATGTGGATTGAAATGAAAATCAATTTGCTCTATATAGAGCGACTACTACTACTACTACAATTATTACTGTTTTGAGAATTGTTTTCATCTCATTAGTTTTATGTACTATGTGCAGCTAATATTAGCTGTTCTTTATATATTTTGTTCATGTAGTATTGTTTCATATTCAGTGGATTTGCCTTCCAGCCTAACATGACTGCTATTATTTTATTACCACCACCATCTCATCATCTTTGTTTCTAGAGTTCTTGTAATGAAAAAATGAATAACCATTTGTCACGTTGCAGATAATGTAGTGTATGTACCTGGAAGAGATCGGTCCAACCCCTACATGCTAGAGGTCGTATTGACCCTGCCGGCGACCTCTGACACGACCCTGAGGATAGACTTTGACAAGGCTTTTCTTCGATGGACAGAGTACCCACCAGATGCGAATATTGGATTCTTTATCAAGTAAGAGGACTCTCCTTTTGATATATCTAAATGTACTTAAAATAACGAACATCACTTCAAAATAATAAAAATAACGATAATTTTGTAGAGGGACCAGGCTCTCCTAGCAAATATGCTATTTCTGGTCCCATGGACCATCCTATAGTGTTTTGATACTGTAATATATCTTTACTATTGTAAAGATAAATTTGTATGATATGTTGTTACTGTTTTTGATGAATGAATAAATTAAATCAATCAAGCAATCAAAATTACACAACATATCAAGAATGATAATTATGTTGATTTGTATGGTTAACATTGCTATTGCTTCTTTGTGCAGACAAAAGGAAGGGGATGGGAATGCAACCTATGGAAGTAAGACTCTGTTCCAATGTACACAGCCTGTTAAACTTGTTACTTGGAAATTTCAAGGCAGAACTATATGTGAAGACAGTTTGAAGATTGATAGTAAGAAGAAGGAGAAAAGTGGAAGACAACTTGTGAGACAAATTATCTTAGATTACGTGCATTTATCACTTGGTATATCTTATGTAATTCCTTTTTTATTTTGTTATTCTGTTTCTAGTTCTGCCATTGTGAGTGTGATGCTTCCACGTGCAAGTAATATATCAGGAGCTGGTATCATTGGTACTGCAGAAAGGTTAGTTACTACATTGTATTTCCCTTTTCCCTACCACTCTCCTACCACTCTCCTACCACTTCTACTTGATACAATAGTAAAAAGTGAATGGACAATGGGTATGTAATCTACCTTGCATGTTTGTTGAATGCTATAAGACAAGATTACTGGTAGATGAAAACAATTACGGTAGCTATGACATAGTCAGGTAGAAAATTTAAGACATGATGGGATTAACATGTATATTATTGCTGACCTTTTAGCCCACCTTGTGCTTACCCTCTCCAATAATTATGAGACTGTGAATGGAATATAACATTAACTGTAGAAACTATTTGAAGTGGTTTGAGATGAGAGGTTGCCAAAATTAGATATGATTTGAGAAATCTAAAATGTAAAGGCATTTTTCTATTTCTTTGTTAATCCATTCTCTAAGCATCCACTCAAATTCTTCTTACGTTCAAATCATATCTGCAAAAATCATTACTCAAGAGAGGCTATTCAATGTTGATGAGATAAAATTTGCATATCTCAAACGACTTGATATTATTAGAAGATTTAATATGGAATATTATATTTCATTATTTGAATCAACTGAATTTGATATACCGTAAATGCTGAAATATTCGGGTTACATTAATTTTCACGGATTTTGCGCTAAAGTCTGTGTCCGCAAATTTTAGAACACGCAAAAATATAAACATGACTTTTTATGCATGTTCTAAACAGGCTAAATTGGTGCAATGCAAATTTAAGAACCAACGAATATGTTTTGGGGTCGCTCAGCGCGAAAAATCAATGGCCCGAAAAAATAACGGCGATTAAAGTATAGTGTATTCATCTCTTCAAAATAGTCCCTTATTATTGCACATAATATGAATGACACCAAAGATGTCATATCCTCACTTTTTGATCTGCAGCGATGGCAATAGGGCATCAAACTTCTTCATGCGGCTGTACACCGAGCCTCTGTTAATCCAGCTCCCCACACCCGACTTCAGTATGCCATACAATGTCATCTGCCTGGCTTGTACTGTGGTCGCCATAGGCTTTGGCTCTCTCCACAACCTCACCACCAGGAAGTTTGACTTTGTGGACAAATCCAGCAGCGACGGCGGCAGTTTGGTAACTAGGTTGCTGGCAAAGTTCAGGAAGAAGAAGGATGATGGAGGGAAGGGGGGAAGTGGGGATGGGAAGGAGGAGAAGAAGAAAGAGCAAACAGGAGATGAGGATAGTATACAAAATTCAGGAGATAATGACGTAGATACGTGATGAAGGCTCCTGATTTGATGTTGTAATTTTATATTGTTGCTTTTGTGATTTACATTGGGTTATACATCTGAAATCCTCCCAAATCCTCATGCATTGATTTAAAAAGTAGTTGAGTCTGTGGCATGTCAAGATCAACCCTTATTCTGTTCACTCATTTACAGATTCTATTTGACAGCTTTAAATTTGAAAAATACGTTTAATCATTTTAAGGTCTTTCTTAAACTGATGGAGATAAAAAGAATGATCATTGCCAGCAAATTCCCTGTTTTGAGAAGGTAATTGTTTCTTTTCTGAATTGTATCTCTTTTTTCTGATTCCGTTTTCTTTTTGCATTTTGTAAACTTGCTGGGAGGATAAATGTCAATGTTACCTGGAAATAATCATTTTTAGATGGAAACAATGGACTTATTTATTGTTTTGATTCAATCTCTTGATATTTTGGATGGACTTTTCATTACATAAAAAAAATAGTACCTTTAGCAAGAACTGTATACATGCTTTTGTACCATCGCTTGATAATCACTTTAATTTAAATATGTGGATATAAATTTGTAATCATTTTCTATAGGGAATATAGCAAATCATATTTCCCTCACATATCATAATGCTACAATCAAGGTTATACAGAGTATACACATCTTCTGCTGTAAGTTTGAAGGAATTGGTAGATATCATTCAATATGGTCATGTTATAACACTTTCAAATAATAAGATAAGAATGATAAATTTGAAACAGGTGTTCAAAGTTCAAACTTTTATGTTTATATAAGTACATGTTTTGTTTGTGTATGGTTATGTAAATATGACTGTGGTTCTTTCATTGCTGTTCTTATTGTCTCTTTCTAGTTTGTATGGGATGATGCATATATTTTCAGAGGTCATGTGAAGATTGTTTAAGATTACGATTGAGAAAAGAGCGATTGCTTCTAACATTCCCATACAGTCAAACCTGCTTTATTGACCACCTGTATAGAAAGACCACATCTTTTTGTTTCTCTTGAAAATGGTTTCTCATTGAAAAATGTACTAAAGGAACATGTGCATATAGACCACCTGCCTATACATACCACTTTCTTGTCTCTCTTCGGTGGTCTTCGTAGACAGGTTTCACTGTATTATACCTTCTCGGGTAGAATACTAATGGACTTTAATTCTGTACATAGTCAGCAAGATTGAGTAATGAATATATAGACACTAGCTGAAAAGAAATTGTAGTTCAATTGATTGACAACCTGATATTGAGTTTAATGATTACTGTTACAAAGGTTATTATGGTGCTTAAAGGAAACCAAAACTTTCATACTACGGTAAGTTACTTTTATTGTAAAGTTTAAGATATTTAAAAAATATCAGTGATTATTTGAACAAAATCGGGCAAGGAATAAGGGAGTTATAGAGCTTTTTGAAATGACTAGTCGGTATTCAATTTAATGACATCATCTGTGGACAACTCTCCATGCCTTTTGTACATCAAATTTTATGTTTTTCCTTCTTTCTTGTGATTGAGATAATCTACTCCCCTGAAAACAAGATATAGAATGCAAAAGGATATTCTACTTCACATGTTATGAAGTCGGATCAAGAACACAAATAAATACAAGAAAACAAATGAATTGTGAAATTTTATGTATAAAAGGCATAGAGAGTTGTTCACAGATGATGTCTTCAAATTGAATACCGCCCTCTAGTGACTAATCAATTCAAAAAGCTCTAACTTCCTTATTCCTTGCCCGATTTTGTTCAAATTTTCACTGATTTTATTCAAATCTTTTAAACTCTACAATAAAAGTAACTTAGTATGAAGGTTTTGGTTTCCTTTAATACCAAGGTACATGTATAAGTAGTTTGATTATAAACTGCTATCCATTCCCATATCTCAAAGCATGCGAGTACTGATCGTGATATTGTAATACATGTACAATAATTTCTTTGATAAAGTGCCCCTACAAACTGAATTGTGGTTATACAGCACTTTAAAATGATAGACTATGAAATGCTAATTGGTAATTCTTCTAAGCACTATACAAATCATCATTGCCTGAGCTTTACCTGTCATGATAGGGAAATGGTAGCTCCTTAGAAGGATAGTATCTCTTTGAAATAACATTCTTTACTGCATTTATTACATTTGTCAAGTCAAGATTACTGAGTAATTGTCAATTTTGTTTCTAAAATTTCATGATTTCAGTCTTTCCTGCTTTATCTCAAAACACATGTGTCTTGTTACCATATGTTGTAACTTTTGTGCAAATGAATATGGCTACATTTTAGCCTTATTATCATGCAATTTTATATCAAATAAAATTTGATGACAACAATCTCCATCTCGTCGTAGTATATGCTTGTTTTTATTGTAGTGATGCGGAATGGTAAAACTTGTTGAAAAATTTGTCTTCATAAAAGAACGTAAATTTACACAAACTTAGAGTTTCATACGGTACTGAATCAGTCTGGATAATGGGCCCTTTGATCTTTTTTAAATCGCCACTTTCGAAATTGCTGCCATACTTTTACAATGGAAATATTTCATTTAACAATATACATGTAATAAAATACTCTTTTTTTTTCATTTCATCTACCGTATATAAATTCATGTTTTGGTTTGAAAGTAAAGTTAGCATAAAGATTATGATAGGTTGAATTATCATCCATACGAGGGCTCCTCTCTGACATTATTAGTTGAAAGTTCACTATATTCATAAGATAGAAAGAGCTTGCAGAAAGTAGCTTACAAAGTTACTTTGTAACGTTTTAAATGGCAATAAGCAAGTACTTAAAGAGCAAAATTGTCTTAACAATAATTTTGTGAATTCAGAACTACTGATATTATTCTTAAATAACGGGTGATATTATTGTATCAGAATTATTCAACATTATATTCCCCATGCAACATATAAAGTTAATGTATTCTCTGTTGTGAGCACTAGTTGTTTTTTTAACTCGTGCCGGGGGAAGGGGTGAAGTGAGCACTTTTTTTTT
>BEXV01000082.1:232520-251170 GCA_003118195.1 Hemicentrotus pulcherrimus | reverse complement strand
GGGGGGGGGGGGTGGACAACAGTTGAGAGAATGATTATCTATATATCATTTCGGCAATAAAATCACGAAACTGGATCATAACTACCATGTTTAGAGATCTGCACATATCTCTTTCACTATTCTATAGACCTGTTTACTGATTTATTACATGCTCTGGAACACAAATTTCTCTTGACAACGTGTAAAAGAGCTTACACTTGCCTAATATAGCAACAATATTACATGTATGCACATATAAATATGTCATTAGGCTATTCAATCAGGTGAATAAAATGGTTGGTGATCATGGGTTCTAGTGAAAAACATAGATGAATTGAAAATGCATTAGGTAAAAAAAAGCATCTTTTCATGAGGCAGTCACAACAACAATAGTTCGCAAACACCCCACTGAAACGTTTGTTAATTTCAATACACCTTTCAACTAGGGGTTCTAGTGGAAAACAAACATGAATTGAAAATACATTAGGTACAAAGGGCTTTTTAAAAAAAGCAGTCACAACAATAGTTCGCAAACATCCCACTGAAACCTTTGTTAATTTCAACACACCTTTCAACACACCTTGAGACAGTAACGGTGAATCGATGTCCATGTCATTGACTCTTGATTATAAGTCATCCCATCGTCGTCTCCGATCACCAAGCGCCATGTCAGACGAGAAGAACACCCGACCGCGGATCGATTCCCACTTCAAGGTCCCACTCGACGACGCCGAACGCTGTATCAGAAGACTGGAAGACGTGAAGGACTACGATGATGATGTGAGCCAGGATACCCTAGCTGTCACGGCTAAGACCAAGCTAAGAATGCCTACACTCACTACACCAATAGTGCCATCCATTAGTTTGTCAAGTTCTTACCAACTCCATGGCAAGGTGGAAGATTATCAGGAATTCTCTAAGGTTAGACTAGTCGATTATCTTCTTCTTCTTCTTCTTCTTCTTCTTCTTCTTTCTGTCTCTCTCTCTCTCTCTCTCTCTCCCTTTCCTCTGTTTGACATATTATTAACACGACTGCTCTTCGTTTTTATAGAATTTCTTCTTACCGATGGTTCCACCAGAAATGTAAAGTAAAAAATCATATTGGATCTCTGTTTGGGTGAGAAAATTGTATGGCTACGTCTTCTAACTTACCCACTCGTTGCTATCCCTTTCTGAAATCCATAAAACATAGAGCTGATTTATTATCTTTCTCCGTCCTTTATGATTGAGTTACCATGGCTTTTCAAAATTCTGTTTGATAAATATCAAAATAGATTTACACAGCTTTGTATTTCCTCTCATTGTTAATGTTCTTCTGTAAATTCGTTTTCGCTCAGAAATAAGGCAAAATATTTTATAATAATTTGTCAATCTAATTTATCAGAATGGGTATATCTACGGTCGCTATGGCAACCATTCATGTGACAATGCCTCCCATGCTATCAACAAGCTTGAAGGAGGGATAGGAGCCCTGGTGTTCTCTACCGGTATGTCCGCTATCACTACCACTGTCCTGGCACTCATCAAGACTGGAGATCACGTGGTATGAACCTTATACTTGTTTACACAGGGGCGTGTCCAGGATTGACCGCAAGAGGGGGAGTGGACAACAAAATTCCCGCCACTAATTTGTTAACATGATTTTTGGAACTCCGCTTGGCCTCCCGATGCTCTTCGATCTCGGAGGGGCGGGGTAACAGAATTGTCCCCATTTCTTTTTTCCTCGGTAGTTATTTTCCTAAAAACGGGGTTGGCACGAGGTACTTTTTTTACTTCTAAAAGTCCTGTTTTATCATTATAAGTTTTTTCTCAAAAGGGGAAAGTCCGTTTGGGAGTCCGTTTCGATTACCTAGATTTTATTATAACGAAAATCCATGTAAAAGGTAAAAGTTGAAGTTAACTAAAAAGGACAGGAACATGGATAGTAGGTTAAACGGATTCGAAGAGGTTAATTGACCGGAAATCAATAGGGGAAAAGATGGAAATGCTGAAGAGGTTCAAATAATCGTGAGGCATCAGTGGTTGTTTCGTTGATTCGATGGTTGAAATACTGTGTGATAAACTCTGACTAATAAACCTGTTTTAGATTTCAATACAAATAAGACAACTTTAATTACATCCATATAAACTATTCTAGACATTGCCATAAAATGTGCAGCACAACATCAATTTTCGATGAGTGTTCTATGCTTTGACACATAACAAACGTGTCTAAAATGACCCAGAATTATATCACATGTGCCTGTGCCCTTAATTGCTTGAACTTCCATTCAATTAGGTATATTGTAAGTGCCACGAACACAGTTTACGTTTTTCGTGCGCTAGGGCGATATTAAACGGAGAGTTGGTGTACAATTGTTGCTGCTTTTGTCTGGTGGAGGAGGGGGGGGGGGACACTACAACACACTCCATTCAAAATGATAACTGTATATCTAATTCAGATAGAACTACATCTACTAGAGAAACAAATTATCATATATAATTTAAGGCCATTCATATTTCGTTTTGCGTTTTCAGATAGCACCCGACCCATTTTTTGGAGGAACCTATAAGTTCTTTAATTCGATGCTACTGGATTTTGGTGTGGAGACTACGTTTGTTCCAGCGGGAGATATCGAAGCTTACATGAATGCAATTAAACCAAATACAAAGGTCATTTATAACTAGTTTTTTTTTTCTTCAGTTCAGTTTCTAATCATTAACATTGCATTTAGTGTCTTCATTCGGTAGTTTATAATGTTTCACTTTCACAAAAACAAAGTTGTCATTTGGCTGAGTTTTGCTGGTAGTGTGCAGGGAAAATGTATTCTTATATAGGATGTAAAATGAACAAACTCAATACTCCTTTAAAATAGTAATTCGTACGCATTAGATGAAAGTGATTAAAGATTCAAAAATAATGTAGATTATTTCCACTCTCAAGGCAAAGAATACGTTATCTAGAACAGACAAATACATACATAATGCATTTATGAAACTGCCTTATACCTTAAAAACGTATAAATATTTCACCCTCTATTATTGTAGTTAAATTGTCATCTTCAAAAGTTATCAAGTGCAATACTTATTATTCAAATCCAAATTTTGTAGGCATGATATAGCAGCAACAAAATCTGAAAAGACACATTGATTCATTGTTTCCCATTTGTTTAATGCTTTGAAGATCTTCTATGGTGAGACACCTACTAACCCCACCCTAACCCTTTTGGACCTGAAAGCCTTTGCGGATGTTGCTAAGTCTGTACCTGGGGCCATCAGCATGTGTGACTCTACATTCGCCACACCCTATCTTCAAGATACACTTGGCCTTGGTGTGGACATCTCATTCCAGAGCTGGTAATGGACGCATTTTATTTTCTTCATTGTATAGAGTGGTGAAGTGTGACATTATTATTTGATTTTTTTGTGTGTGGAATTTCTCAATTTTTTCTTCTTTTTCCGAAAGAGCATCAAAAATAATGTCCGAATGTCGAAAAACCAATTGAATATGTAAGGTATTGGCTAATATATGACCATCTGAATAAAAATATTTCCTGTAGGAACCATATTGCTCTTGTTCATAACATTACGCGCCAGAGCAATATATCACTGAGTTCCTATCTATTTATTCAGATGGTCATATCTCATATTCAATTGGTTTTCGGCATTCGGACATTATTTTTGATGCTCTTTTGGAGAATGAATAAAAATTGAGAAATTCTAAAAATAGATTTTTATGATGTCACAGCTTCGGTACTCTATTACATAGTCGAAGAGAATACACATACAACTTAGATGCTGACAGATCCCCTTTCTTTTTAAGATTCCGATGGGGGTTCAACATATTTTGTTGAAATCCCCTCCCCCAGACTGAAAAGAGGGCCTCACTCCTTAAAAAAAAACTATCAACAAAAGTTTAAAAAAAAGAAAGTGATTTTGGGTTGTCGACCAGGCTTATTGTCACCCCCCCCCCACACACACACACCATCTCCTCCTCCTCTGATATATGTTGATCCTGGGTGAGAGAAAGAGCAACAACAAGTCAGCATTATGATTTTTCTTTTAGCTCGTATAAAGATATGCCTATTCCTGACATACATTAATTGACTTTCTTCAAGAAAACCCATAAAAGCCATTTTTAGTTTTAAAAGTCGATATAATGGTCTGAATTTCCCTTTCACAATTGTTTAAAAGATAAATATCATAATTATCAAGAAAGATATTAAAAATCATGTGTTACCCCAATGTAAAGTTAATTACTTTCTTTGTTAATAGCTCAAAGTATCTTGGAGGACATGGGGACCTACTTGGAGGTTCGATGTGCACCAAGGATCCAGAGCTGTATCTGTTTTTGACAGAATACCAGAGGCAGATCGGCAACACAATGGTGAATAGAATAGTGTTAGCTATTTTAACTTTTAATGATAATGCTGAACAACTACTCGGCATTTCAACTACACTTATTCTTTTGTTAACTCGATTGTAAACCTATAACAAGTTTTAATCCAAGCAATTTTATTGCATTCTTGCATTAAATGTTTTGTTTAAAAAATGTTCGGGGAATGAGATGATAATCATTTTAAAATTCCGCATTCCTCTCCTTCAATCTAACATTCATATCAACACCTTAATGGGTGATTGGGTGTATGACGTAACTAAAACTTCGTTATATGTCTGTTATTATTTCAGAACTTTTATTCTATTTGTTAGTGCCAATAATCTCTCTATTTATTTTAATTACTCTCTGACTTATTTATAGGCCCATCAACTGGTAACCTAGCTGTCGGTATATCATTGTATATTCTGCAGAACTCTTTTTCCATTGTAGTTTGACACTTTAAAAACATACCTCTTTATTGCTTCATTGACAGGGTCCTTTCACAGCATCCATTCTGCTTCGTGGAATCCGTACTCTACCATTAAGGATGGAAAAACACTGCAGTAACGCTCTCAAGATAGCACAGTATCTAGAAACTCATTCTAAGGTCGGTAAAACTAGCAAAGATATACATCATCATGATAAAAAATCAACACGGTAATTTAATTTGTGCATATTATGGTAAGAGATGATTATGGCTATCAAACAGCAACTATCAATAATTTTTGTAATCGAAATCAAAACTTACCATGAACAGTATTTATGATCGAATTTTTGTTCACTTTTCCTCAAAATTTCATCAAAATGATTCCTTGATTTTTCTTTCACATCTCCGCACACTGTACCACACACATATCTGAATTATAGATCTCTGTACTACACATGCTCTCCAGTCTCTTCACTCAACTATCATTTGAACATAAAGGAATGTCAGTCACTCCAGACAAAATAATCGAAACAAGTGAAATCAAGATATTTATGCAAATGTACTATACAATTTAATATTCAGAAACGAATACAAATAAATATGTATACATGATGTTCTCTGTAATTTGTTGTTTACGACACTTTAAGCAAATCAAATGGAAATTAGTTGACGAAATGATATTCCTCTGACAATCTCCTATCACTACTTACTGAATGTAAAATCCCACATTTCACAAACAAATGTGAATCAAGAAAGTTACCATTCCGAGTAAACTTCGACAGTGAACGATGCAGTAGACAGTTACTATAACATAATAATAATAATAATTACAGTGCTTATATAGCGCTTAACACTTACTTTGTCAGAAGTCTCTAAACGCTCTACAATAATGCAACATAATTACCCTGGCTTTAGCAGTGCAGCTGTTACGCGCGCTGCGTTTCAAGGAATAAATTCCTACCAGATACCAATTTACTTCACCTGGGTGGAGTGTGGCAAATGTAGATCAATGTCTTGTCAAAAGACATTAGCGCAACGGCGGGACTCGAACCGCGGGCCTTGTGATCGACAGTCCGGCGACGTATCCACTCGACTGAAATTATTTTCCAGTGTCTATCTCGTTTGTGTTTGTTTACTGTACTTCATTTTCTTGATTTTTGCCAAATTACATTGTGTGTTATCGTATGATAGGAAGATTAGGTAATCAAGCTTGTCTTTCTCCTTTCCAGGTTGCTCGTGTTAAATATCCTGGTCTTAAATCGCATCCCCAGTATGATATAGCAGCATCGCAGATGAAGAAAGGATTTGGGGGTATGGTGAACTTTGAGATGAAAGGAGGCTTAGAAGCGGGAAGGATTGTCATGGAGGTATAATGAAGCACTAGTTCCGCACAGACGAATTCTTCTGCATTTAAGTTACATAATTATAAAGACACACCGACTTACGTTGCAATGGTGGAGAGATTTTTGCAAACTAAGTTATGAAAGATTTTGGCCTAGAACTACTGCAAGAAATTATTAGACATGCGCCTTAGAGGGTCTTATTAAGTTACAGGAGACCTCCAGTTTAGGCCTGTATTAAAAGGAAAGCCTAATTAATGCTTCTTCCAGTGATCATTCAATAGTTTTGCAATGTTTAGGCCTATATTGCGGGGTTTCATTCGTTTTGAACAATGTTTGTCTGTATAAATGAATGCCTGTACAAGCGATCTGCACACAAATTAATTAGATCTTTCATGATAAAAATCCAATCAATTACCTCGATCTAAACTATGATCACATACAGTGATTAAAAGCTTTTTATAACTTTTCACACAATAACATTCAAATTATGAAAGAAGAACAAATATTAATACAGTTTTAAGGGAAATAATCTTATTTAAGGTATCTATCTGAGAATCCAAGGATAAATTAATTAGATTTATATCAAACTGGCTACCGATTATTTTAACGTAGAATATCAAGCTGATCTTAATGGCTACATCCCTAGGAGGTACTGAGAGCTTGATGGAGCACCCTGCCTCCATGACACATGGCCCATCGGTGATGACGAAAGAGGAGAGAGAGGCTGGCGGTATCTCAGATGGAATGATTCGATTCAGGTGAGAATTCGATTTGATTTATTTACCAACAGTAATACTTTTCATACAGTAATTTACATATACAAGAAGAGAAACTTTTGGTTGGTAAAAGGGGCCAGATAATAGCACATGTGCTAGTCGAGCCTAATCCTTAAACAGCTAAACAAATTATGTTGGTACAAATAATTTTAGAGACCGTAACAAAACAAAAACTAATGAATTTTATTTTACAATCGATACTTCAAAAAAACAAAAACAAGAATCAGTTCTCAACAATGTCTTACATTATACAAACTAATAAGGTAAAATATGAATTATGAATTGTGTAAACTTGATATTTCATTCATGACTTGTTCAACAAATGACTTGTAACAGAATTCCGAAACCTATTTCTAGACCTTGTCAATCTGACATCAACAGGAAATCTATTCCAAAATTCACTGCCCACAAAAATAATGAAAATTGACCTTGTGTCGTTCTTAATTTTGGAAGACGTAATTGTCCACCTTCTTTTTGTCTCGTGGAATAGCTATGTTCTATAATGTCACAGTACTCTATCAAAATATGAGGCAAATTGTCATTGACTAGAAAGTAAAAATTGATAAATCATGTAAATTATACATATTTAGGATTCGCAATCTTTTAAATAATATATAAAAAGCATAAAAGCAGAAAGCTGTTATGCGGGCTGTTATGCCATATCCAAATAGAGCATTGTAATGTTTAATACAAGAGATGGCGCAAGAGTAATGCAATCATAGAGATATCTCTATGAATGCAATGCACTTATGCATGGAGTTTTATAATGTTTTAAACAAGAGATAGCGCTAGACCACATTTAAAAAAAATTAAAATCGATACTTCTACTATAGCTGATACAAGAATTAGCGCTATGCATTCAAGAAACGGGTTTGACTTTACTATAATGTTCTTATAGATTTACCAATGACTTGTTACGACAATAATTCTCACTGCCAGCGATGTACTTCAATAACAAACGGGTGATATTTAACAAATAATTTGAATATGGCAATTATTTTGTTCACCTGATAGGCTCTCAAGCTTCTACAGCATACGCCTCCCCCATGTGTTCCTGGTTGTTTATTTGCTTTCATATTCCCTTTTTTCACAGCGTTGGTGTGGAAGACCCTGACGACCTCATAAGAGATCTAGAACGAGCACTAGCAAAGGCATAAGGATCCCAATTCGGCAACACGTTTGCAGAAGTCGTTTTTTTTAGGGGGTCACTGAAGGGGCTATTCGACTTTTGACGCCAAGCTGTTGGAAAAAAATGAAGATCTGACAACAAATTGTTAACCCTTGTCTGCACTTGTAAAATTTATTCCCTTTGATTTGGTTCAGTTTTTGTTATTTTTTGCCTTTTGGAAATTGTTGTCTAGACTTTAATTAAAAATCGGGTCGATCATGGTTTTCAATTCAAGACAAAAATATCAAATTATGAATAATGGACATTAGATATAAGCATAGATTAATTTTTAATTATATACATTTTCATGTGTATTATTATTATTTATGTCTAAAATATCCGTTGTATCCTAATTTGAATAGTCACAAATTACTATTTCAGGCTTGGATATCCCTTTATTTTTCCAGAGCATTATTATGAAGAGTTTCATTCCACTTTTAAATCCACTTTAAGTGTTTTTAAACAAATAAAAGAATTTTATTTACCACTCTTTCTTGTCAGTTATCACTTATAAAATAAGAATATTGCCTAACACTATTATTATTTGTTTATATTTATTTAAAATCAAGCAATAAATCCTTTTTTTCGTAAATTGTCCAAATTTTAATTTCTGTGGATCTAGTCCCTTTGGGAATGAAGGGTTCTGACGACTTTCGCTGTTTGCACGTATAAAACCACTTTAATGATTTAAATTTAATGCAAAATACATTAATGCTGCTATAATGGAAAAGCATATTTTATTATGTTTTCAAATGTTGATCGTTTCTGGAAGAAAAAACTAACAATTTTCCTCTTAAAACAACGCTTTCAGATGTTCCATTCCACCTGGATTTAAATGCCCCCAGGTAGTCGTTAAACCATAAATAGGGTTATAGATAAGTTAGTAACGTATAACTATTGAATTGTTAAAATCTTAATTAAGGAAACGTGGTCGTAATTCATTTGCATTTTTTACTCCTAAATTGTCAATTCAATTTGTTTCAGCCTTATGGCTGCTATATTGAATGTCTTTAATAATGAACCATATCAAATCAAATCAAATCAAATTTTATATCTTTAAAATTCAATATAGTGCATTTTCCAGAGCATATATTCTCATTTATTATTTTCCCTGGAATATCATATCGAATTTAATGATACCTTGTATTCTTCCTGGTTTTTCTTACTTTTTCTTACCGATACTTGGTAAAGTAAAATAGTTAATAAATGTTAATTGAGTTTATATTTGTATATGACAAATCAATATATGTTTTTAAAAGGTTTCAATCTATTAAAATAGAACTTAGTACTGTGAAGCATGGATCAATTCTTTTTCCAAATGATTGTTTTTCGTGTTTGGTAGCGTACATAAAACGTGTAGTCTGAAAGAAACACAAGATACAGAGAAACATTAACAGGAGAGAGAATAGTAGATAGAAAACAAAAACGAGGAAAAAACAGAGAGCGAGAGAGAGAGAGAGAGAGAGAGAGGGGCGGAAAGGGCGAGGGGAGGGGGTGTAAGGGGATGAATATGATCTTAAATTAAATACAGGTTGAATTTCACTAGATTTGACTAAAAATTATATTACCACTTTCCAATTACACCGGTATCCGACTCTGCCATAGATTTTCATGCACAGAAAACACTCTCCAGAATAGCGTTTACAAAAATCGTTGTTGGAATAAAACAGAAGTCAAACAAAATTGTGTTGCAGACATAGACTTTCTCTTTATAGTATAATATGAACAATGTGAGGCGTATATACTCTTTTGTTCGCCCACCTTCGGTACAAAAAGATGTGGAGTGATCGTCCAGTAGACCATCCCGATATTCCCTACCCACACACCCACACACCCACCCCAACCATAGAGATATACATAGTATACGATCCACTGAGAGGTCAGTGATACGATCCCAGCCTAACTTTTGTTGACCCAGGGATATGAGAGTTAAACTAACAATCCCTGGTTGACCATACATCACAACGTTACGAAATTTGATTTCTTAATTGTCGCCCTCTCGTATCGGAGTACCAGAGTTCACCGAGATATAACGTCATTGGGCGACAGGTCACGTGACCAATCCTATCTGTACGAATCCATCTTGTGACTGGTACTGTGTTATTCCTGTAGTAATCCTATGCAGATTGCGATTGTTATGTGCTGCCCGTTGAGAAGGACAAGGTAGCGAGTTACAGGATTACTTGTTTAAATATTTCCAGCAAAATGGCGACAATTTTTTGACGATTTTAGTAAGTGATATTATTTTCATTGACATATCATCCCATTAAATTTGCTAATTCAGTTGTGTAAAGGTCCTTTCTGCAAGAAATTGCTATGTACTTCCGTACCTAAATTTGCTGAAATGAACTTGTTTTTTATTTTGAGTCTGCTAGTGCTACAGTACAGTGCTAGCTCTAGCGAGAATGACGTGTGTGCATAGTTCTAGTCTTTATATGCAATGTCGAATTAATAAGTCAATATCGTCCTCGCTGCGTGATGAATGTGGATCTATTTGCGGTCTAAGATAGATTATAGAGTAGAGCTCTTAATATATAATATTAGATCTATAAGTGCCACTCACTGCACTGCACTGTGGCTGTACTGAGTGAGTTCAACTTCACGGTGTTCGGTGTTGAGTAGTTGAGAGAGAGCGTGGAAAGGCTGCTGAACGTGAACCAAGCTCCAACACTGACGTTCAGTTTAGAAGGACAATACCGTTTACGTTATCGATAGCTCAACACCAGTCTCTACACCGAGTGACGTCCTACTCTACAGGTGAAAAGTCTTGCGATAAAAGCATAATCCATTTATGATTTAGAGATTCCGATAATTACATCATTCATATCGAATATCAAATGTAAACTGTAAAGTCATATTAACCAGCTCCCATGATTTACAGCTGTTTTGACTGTATGGTGGTGTGTCCAAAGTTGCGCGTGACCAAAGTTTGCGTTCTAACACTAAAAGCGCTTAAAATACCGAAGTGTTGGCTCAGTAGAGCGTCCGCCTCACAACCAGGAGGTCGTGGGTTTGAACCCCGGTCGCGTCATACCAAAAGACGTTAAAAGATGGGAGTTGCTGCTACCTTGTTTGGCCTTCAACAATAAGGGATATAGAGCAACATCTATTTGGTGCTGCTCAGTGGCTGCCGGGCTCACGATCAATTGGGCAAAAAGAATTTCCAATTTGGTTTGATAAAATTTGGAGTGGACTAAAAGTCTACAACTCCAAAGGACAAAATGCGACATAAAAATGTGAAAAGCTAGCTTTTTATCATAACAAATTGTGTTTTTTTATATGAAAATCAGTTTATTAGAGGGATTGACTCCGAAAAATAATGATGAAATTCCAATTTCTTACTCAAAAAAATGGAACCTGCGTGCCTGCTTCCACCGTATCTGTGTTTGTGAAATTCAATGAATCTATGGGTTTTGTATGAATACAAATTCAAAAGTGTTGTGGCTGGTTTTGGTGTACTCACAACCTACCAACACCGTCACCAGCTTTCAACACCGAACTTAAAATCACTCACTGTCACTTTATATTAAAGGGGGTGTAGAAAAGGGTGGTAACTAGCTGAATTTTACCAAAAGTGGGCAAATTGCTATGATTTTTTAAAAATCTAGACTTTAAGATTACATTTTGCCTGCGATTAGTCTACTGAGCTCGTATTCCCTTTTTCGTGCGAAATTCACAGGCTCCGCTGCCACTATGATTTTGTTATTGCGGGAAGTTATAAAATTAGAAAAATTTTAAGCCCATAGCCCTTAGACATGTCGTAGGTGGCATTGCGCAATCCCCGCACGGGCATTGCGTGGGGACCTCTCGCTGATCGTGCAGCAAACGCACGATCTTTCAGTGAATATGGTGTTTGCATTGATTCACATGTCTTCGTGCATTGTGCCATTGATATTTCAATCAGAATCGGCGTTCTCTTTTGGAAATATTTATTACTTTCAAAGAAAATCTGTGAAATGAGACAACATGGCAACTTGAGATGGGAATTTTATTGAGTGAGGAACGAAATTGGACTCGGAATCATTGGAGGAAGATAAGCGGGATCCACTGGTTAAAAATCCATGGAAATGGTCTTGGATGGACTTCACGCACTTAACGAAATTTAGTAAATGTTGCTCTATGTACTTTATTATGTATGTTGTAAATAATATGGAAAATTAAATGTTTAAAACATTGTAAAATTATAATCTAATACCCCTATGAAATAGTGTTTTCTCTTCATTTTAAAATGCAAAAACTTCTGGTTTTGGGGTTTGCCCCCCCCCCCGACCCCCATTAGGGGCTTTGTTCCTGGACCCACAGCCGGTAGCCATTGGGTATGAGTCTGCTCGCTACGCTTTGCAAATCTCCTCTTTTTTTAGTTTGCTGCACTCACATCCCTGAATCTAGGCATTAACAAATAACAGTTTGATTTTGATGTAGTGAAAATGATGTTTTGCAAGAAAATAGATCTAATTTTCATATACCTGATACGGTACTATAAAGATAACATAAGAAATCATTGTAAAACATCAAGTTATAAGGACTTGCTTTTAGCTAATCCGTCGGTTTTCTTGAAGCTATAGTGCAGAGTGCAATTAGATCGGCAGTCACACACAAGCTGCTTTGCATAACCTCCCATCTCTAACCCGTATGATGTGCTTCAGTCTCTGTATGATGGGGTGTCCAAATAATTCGGAAAGTGATGTTCGATCCATGATTTCCAATATTCTACACAAATTAAATCAAATCAATTAATACCTAATGAACAGCAAAATTAGTGCAAGAGTTTACTAGTGATTTATTTTTGAAAAAGCGATCTATCAAACAAAGGTAAGTTACATCTTAAATGACATCAAAATGCAAAATTTGCCAATCTTTTGTCAATCTTTTCATTTATAATTTTACACCCAATTCTAAAGAATTTGTCTTATTACATGTACTTTATCCATTGCTGATATTATATTTAAGATTTTTGAGATCTTTACTGATTTTTAAAGATAATGAACTGTCCACAAATTAAGGTCATAGGTAAACTACCATGTGAGTCCAAAAAAAAATTACACCTATAAAATTGCCTTTTGAAAATCATTTATGAACAGTAAATTATTATATACATCTTACGAAAGAGTGTTTTATGCCAAATCATTTGGTATCATTTTTGTGTGTTATGTGGTCATGCTTGGATGAACAGCAGAAATTTTTTATGAGAGTGCAAAAATCGACTTGCGCCAAAGTGATGCCTACAGTACATGTATGTGATATGCTGGGATTAGTGAGAGAATGAATTGAATGTATCAAATGAGATGCATTTGCATATGGTTTTCGCAGAAGCAAAGTCACATACGTGTGCAAAAATGTTCATTGATATTTGTGTGGCATGATTAATTTTGTTAAGGATGTTATTTGGATCTGCATTCTGCAATGACTGAATCAATACCCGAATCCCAATAGTTTTATTCAAACAACTTTGGCGCAAGTCGATTTTTGCTCTCTCGCAAACAATGCCTCCTGTTCATCCAAGCGTTAACACATACTACACAAAAATGATACTAAATGATTCAGAATAAAACACTCTTTCATATGATGTATTATAACTTACTGTTCATAGATGATTTATAAAATTTTTTGAAATTTTCTAGGTGTAAACTTTTTTTGACTCACACTGTATAGTCACACCACAATGTAGAGGCAGTCAGTAGAGCCAGACTCAGCGGAACAACCAACGATATCATAGACTGAAGCTTTTGGTGTATTGATTGATATGATGAGGAGGGGGGGGGGGGGGGGGGGTGTCTGGATGCTTAACCAACGAAATCATACCTTTGATTATTCTGTCATTGCATTGGTCTAATTGTAGAGGCAGAACATGTGAGCTGCGATTTTGGATTATAATGACAATAGCAAAAATGTGTGCCTATAAATATAGTGCAAACATTGTACAAGTTTTGGGATTATTTTGTCATTTGAAGTTTTTGTAAACAATCTTATGTTGATATTTTGTACCTTTTCATGCCTTATCTGAAATAATGAAAAAATATTCTGAAAGTAGAGGCAAAACGTGCAGGCTGCTATTGTAGGTTATGATGACATTGTATTGGCCTCTCCAACATTACAATATCGGGAAAAATTAAATGGCTTTCTGAAATATATGCCTGAACTGTCTACGTTATTCTCAAGTAAGAATCTTGTACATGTAACTAGTAAGGTGAATATTGGTTTTAAAAATCAAGCCATGCAGGGATAGAAGATTTATATCCACTAACTTTGTTGTTTATACAGTACATGCAGTCGTGCACATGTTTTAGTGATATGTAAGGTTATTGAAAGATATACCCCCTCATATGTGTGAGTGGGATGATGCAGATGAAATGGAGATTGGCTAGACCAAATAAGGCATACCGGTACGCATACAATAGTGCACATCTCCAGTCTGCATAGAAAAGCTCCATCATACGCAACACAGCAGAGTCCTTTCTGCCTCCACTGATTTTACATATAAGACACTGAAGACAGCATTTCACACACCGAATGACCAGTGTCATATTTCATGAGATGGCCCAAGTTTCTAACACAATTGTGTTTTTCTGTATGGTGGTGGATCTGGGCTAACTCGGCAATAGAGACAACTTGAGCTCAGTGGAAAATAATTGCCAAGTTTTCCAAGCGTGATGTATCAATCATAAGTACATGTACTTGCATGATTGTTTGCATTGAGTATGCATATGGTATAACCGACGTCTTATAGAATACCCTCTTAAAGTTTACCGATCACTTCAAAGTATTTTGTTCTGCTTGTTAGAGTTTCTACAGTATGTAGCTAATACTATATTCAAAATGTGAGTTTCACATATTAGGGTACTCCTTTAAAGAGGTACTGTTTAAAGTTAGATAAGACTCAATTATAAAAGTGACTGGTGATTAGACTAGTTGATGTTCATGTACAGGTGTACATGTATGTGCTGACAGTTTCGTCCGCAAGGTTCTATGTAAATTCTTATTTTATTCATTCTCCTTATCCGCTGGCCTATAGCATTCCGAGAAAAGGTTGATTGTATACAGTCTAATAGCAGACTGCAGTCTAGACATACATGTACACATTCTTATTTTAGGTGACTGGTAAACTTAAAGACTTATTTCATAGGGAAGTTTAAAAATTTAATTTTAACAAAACATGAACTATTTAGATGTCTATAAATGTAGCTTGCATGTGTACTCTTAAAACCTTATAGCCAAGGGATGCACAGTTTATGTAAGTGGCTAATTGTCGAGTTTGCTTGTGGGTGTCTGTTGTCTCATTTTTAATGTTCTTCACAGACTGTCAGTATCTAACGAAAATTAATACTATACATGTTATTGATACTACCAATGGAAAGAGAAACCTAAATTAACACAGGACAAAGTTTCCTTGGAACTTGGCAGATCTAAGATATCATTGAAAAAATGTTAAAGGGCTTTTGCATTCGTTCTGAAAATATGAATTTTTGAGTATGGCCGGAATTAAAAATCTTTATTTCTAGAGAAGGTGTCAGCTAAATTGTAAATGAAACGTGAAAGCAGCTTAATGTGAGATATGTTGCCTTGCAATCAATGCAATTACCGGTATCTTACTTTTGGTCAATCTCTATTTTGGATTAACTGTAAAACTAGAAACTATCGCAGGTTAAACTTTCACAAATTGTTAAAGGCGGCCATTTTCACGGCAAGAAACTTTGTCAATTGTGAAGCTGAAAATGTTGTGTAATGTCAATTTTTATTGAATTATTTTGCAGCATGAAATATGAATTGATGTGGTTTTGAAAACCTGATACATGTAGCAAGTGAGGTTAAATTATGTCACTGGCTGGTGGATGACATTTAATTCTGTGTAAGAGACCACAAGGACTGCCATGAATAGGATTCTGGGGCAGGCCTACTTAGGAATCAATATAACTGTAAACAAACAAACCTCGCATGCTTGGTGTAATCAATATTTCTTCTAGATGTGTATTTATATCTCTGCATGCATGGACATTTTAACTTCAAGTGTGTAGCTATATGTACATGTGTTACATTCAAGTGAGTAATCGAGAGACATTCATCTTCTTTATAAAAGCTTGTTTGTATTCCCATTTTCAGGGCATTGCAAATATCTAAGTGGCATTTGGGTAATGAGTGACTAAATTATTAACAAATTAGAAACTCAATTTGTTAACTGATTTTTTTTCCCCCTCTTGTTTTGTTCTTTTGTATTAATCTTCATGTCCAGACAGTCTGTATATATACTATGTAAAAGTTGTTGTCATATCTCAAGTATATAACTCATCAACTCAACAGGTAAATTTATATGTACACCAAACAGTATACTGTTTCCCTTTGGGATAAGCCTTTGACAGGCCAATTAGAGTTGAGTCATTGAGTATTTTTTTAAATGTTGCTGAAAAGCAAAAACCCTTCCTTTCCAAACCCAGGCAAGTTTAGAACACCTTTGCTTCAAGTATTGATCGTCACTGATTAAAGTACAACAGGATTCATTATAGAAGATTTTTAGTGTGATAATCTAGTAATTGTAACTGTAGAGCAGAGACTGTGTGGAAATGTTAAAAATCATTCTTCCTGAGCCAAATTAAACTCAGAGCAGATGTAGCAGTAATACTTTGAGAGGAAGAACAGCTTTTCTCTCTCTTTGATTTCTAATTGGGGGAAGTACTTGTTAATTATATACACAAGCTATTAGTCAAGTCAAAATTGATTAATTGTGGCAGAATTAGTTTCTATTTTCTATCACATGAGTGTATGACATCATATTGCAGGGTGTACTTGTGTGCTCATTATGTATTTTGGTCTTGTTTTCAGGTACATTTCATAGCTAATCAGTGGATAGTTCAAACCGTGCTTTACTAAGCAGTGCAGTGATGGCAGAGCAAGATGGTGGGACATTGTCCCAACTCCATGTTACTAGTAAGTCTATCTATTCTTTTATGTAGTATTATCAATTATCAAGCTTGTGAATATGATTTCAGTACAAGTATCTGCTCATTTAATCTGCTTCATGCTCAATGATATGTAAATGTACCTGTACTCTTGCAGAAATTTGAACATTTAATTTTCATTTGCCTCTTCTTATTCCTTGTAAAAAAGTTACCAGTATGACATTATTTTAACAGAGAGTTTACTATGAATAGGAGCTTTAATTTGAACAGACTCTTTTGGAAGTCTATCCCAGAAGAAGGAAATGTTGGTTTGCTCAAAGATGATAAAAATCAAGACTTTGGTGATTTTTTTTTTAAAGAAGGCCTTGTACCTTTTTAATTTTTATCATCACTTTTGGTTTGCAGTCAGTCAAACTGTAGATACATGACATGTTACATGTACTTATATCCTGTCTACATCTATTTTTATATCCATTTGCTTATGATCTGAGTTAAGATTAATCCACTGTGAAATGGGTGTTTGGTGCTTTTGGCAGTCCCTAATTATTTCCCAGTACTCCCCCAGCTGTAGCCTGCAGATGGATGTGATTTTTCGGATGATTGCCAAAAACTTCTCTACAGGGACTTTAGAATAGAAGGACGATGATATGTGCCTGCTCGTCACAACTTCTTGAAATAGATATCCTCCAAAAAACAGCAACGAAAAGAGGTTGTAGAACTCTTCTTCTACATGTAGGTTCGGCTGTAGTTCATAGACATCGTTGACGTAGCTCTTTAATAAAGCTCTGCCTGGATGGTTGATATTTGGTATGTGATTGAGTTTATAATTAATTGTATATTATTGATATTAGCAGTCTTGTTTTACAAAAGTCATACAGAGTGGTAAAACTTTCACATTTTGACCCCTATTGAATTTTGTGTATACTCCTCTGATACTCATTGCTTGAAAGTGGACAGCATTGTTTATAGATTTGTCTACAGAAAGGAGTCTCTTTTTAAATGGAAATGTCACAGGGGGAGGGGGGCACAACATGTGAGTAATGGGTTATTTCCTCTTTGGCCCTTCATGGTACATGACAAATGTACATGTACATGTACTGTACATTGCTAGATCTGTGCAGGTATGTAAAGGGCTTCAAAGGATACTTTGTACCACATGTAGGAAACCTGAATCATGGTCGTGATCTGAAAGCAATGTGGGCATTTTCTTCCAGGGGTCTTCCTCTCTTGTGGGGAAACAATCAAAGAGCAATGACCCTCTTGGGTTAATTTAACCTCGAGATCGCAGGATACTGTCGGTGTTACGGAAACTCCACTGTGAATGTAAAACGGTTTTGATGCTAAATTGAGATACACAGTTAATCAGAAAGTGTCTGTCTGTTGGCAGAAAAAAATGCACTTGTGATGAAAGATGTTCGTTCCATTTTCTGCACACTGTGTCATATTCTTTTAGTCAGAGGGCTCTGCTGTTAAAGGCCATCTTATTATTCTGAAGAAGTGATATACTATGTAAATTGTAACGCAAAAGTGATACTTAAAGGAGTCACACCAAGAAGCAGAAGTGTTTTGAATTGATGCAAAATTAATATCATTGCGAAGGGAAAGCCTTACTGATCAATTACAACAAATTTCCTCTTCAAAATATGTTTTGGGCCCGCAGAAATCAACTTTCAAAAATGTTAGTTTTGAGATCCAGATTTACTGCCTAT
>BEXV01000082.1:214118-232358 GCA_003118195.1 Hemicentrotus pulcherrimus | reverse complement strand
ACTACGAATGGAACAATAACTATACCACTATGGAACAGGACATTTCCACACATCTTACCGACAATTTTACCTTGCATTGTTGACATGAAGACGCATACAATCTTCCAAAAACAACATCCATCTGCCGATAGATCTTGATCAAAGTTCGTGCCAATGCATTGCAAAAGTAAAATAAGGGGCCGTTTCACGCATCCAGCACGTGAAGTCGCCATTTTCAATCCATTTGAATGTATACATCACTAAAGAACTGCAAGCCTAGGCATCGGTGCAGGATAGCCGCGCGGTCTAAGGCGTTGGCTTCAACTCCCAATCTATCTGTATAGGCTCGGGTTCGATCCTGACTTCGTCAAAACAATTTTTTTTTTTTTTTTAAAGGTCAAAATCGGGGGTGCGGCCTATACAAGGGTGCGACGTTATCGAAGGCAAATACGGTACTATGTAAATTATAATGCAAAAGTGATACTTAAACAAATATAAATTTTAGATGGAAAACATTATTCTCGTCTCCTCAGGCCCATTAGATAAGTACACATGTTCATTTGGGGGACATGAGCTATGTAAAACTTTTCATGACGAGCTCGACAACAGAGCTCCACCCTTCCTTTTTTTTCTTCTCTAAGGGGATCCAGATTGAAAGTCTAAGGTCTGTATGCATGAGCATAGTTCTGAGATGTAGGGATCTGGAGCTAGGAGATTTGGGGACCCATTTGTCCCTGTCGCCTGTTTGTCAAACCTAAGCTACATGTACGTACAGTACTATGCCACTTTAAAGAAAATGAATTTTCACAGAATCAAACGAAACTTACACTGAATGTTCAAGATTACAAATAAATCTCATTTGCCAAACAATTTTGGGTGAAAAGGTATACTGGCTGAGTAATGAGCATAGAAAGATAAGGAAATCAAGGTAACTACATGTACATGTAGCCCGACACCATTTGTGTAGTCTCATATACATCTTTCTGTGTACAGTGCTTGTTACTTTACCAAGACTGGGCCAAATTTATTATGATTTTGATAACTCCATAACCTAGCAGTACACACCAACACTTACATGCTACATGATCAACTTTTTCTGAACCATTCCACACCTTTTCTTTCACAATGCAATCGCATGACCATACCTCAACTTTATCTTTAATTAGCCTACAGTACATGCCACATCATAGTAACAAGTGACCTACTGCGGTATTCTCTCCCCCTGATATGTTTTCAAGCTCAATTAAGCTGAGTCTGAGATGTGCACTGGCTAATTGTCAATACAAAGTGGACTCCTCCATTAGTTCTAGAATAATCTGCTACATAAAGTGTGCTTTATAGTTGTTGTTGTTGTAGGTGATTGTTTAATGGCGTTCATTCAATATTGAATATTCAATATTGAATATAGTGTCATGCCCCAGCTTATATACCAGTAATGGGACTGGCATACATGAACTGAAGAATGGTTTTGTTTCTTAGTAGGCTTAATACATGTGTACAGGTACATAATAGTAATCCACACACTTATGGCCATTTTGCACATGTATTCTGGATACCTAAAGAAGATGATGGAAGAAAAAGGAATAAAAAGGAAGAAAGGAAAAAGATAGAAAAGAAGGGGGACAAAAAACTTTTTCAATTATTTTTTGATAATTTTAAAGTGAGGATTTTGAATGTTTCGTTAGCATTATTCTGCTAGTATAGAGCATAACATGTAGAGATATGTACAATGTACAAACCCCAAACCATAAGGCCTACGATACATATGTTTACATTGTATGTAGACCTACATGTAACCCCCTATGATACTAGCATGGATTGAATGGTTAATATTTAGTTTTGTTTATACCTGCATAATGTACATGTTCAGGTGTATGTGTTTATCATTGACAAACACAAGCTTACACCTGGCTACATTAACAGGTACCTATTTATTACTCACAAGTTGCTCCTAAAACTGTCCTTACTGCACCATAACCAAAAGATATTATTGCAATTGATTTATGTGAATTTATCAAACTGATTATATGTAATGGTCTGTTTCCAAGCAAGTATTAAGCAATTTATTGTGTACAGATGGACTTTGAACCGTGTGCGTAACTACATAACAATGACACCCAATGCCTTGGTACCACTACAAAGCACTACCTGCTACAATCAAGTCTACAATCTGTGTCATCCATGGCACACTGCATGGGGTGCGTTTATTGTACAATTTGCCTAGAATCGGCGTTTTCAAATGTGATAAACACACCCAGGGTCACTAAATCAGAAATGTATGTCCTTGAAGTGGTGCTCTAACGGAGCAACATCATAATCAATACTCAATCATATCAGGTGCACGGATGAGGGAAGGTACTACTATAAACATTCATGTGAGATGTACACTGTACATGTACGTGTCAAGCTGTGCTTGTTCTCACTTCGAATGACAGGTCCGTGTTAAGAGGATCGAGAATGACTTGTTGAAGAGGGTGTGAGAAATCATGTACTTCAGTTTGCTGTAAAACACTCAGTTTCCTCATATCTCTTCACTTTATACCCAGCACATGCATGTATTGATTTCTCCCTAGTTACAAAGAAAATATGGAACAAAAAATGTCTTTTCTATGCTCATTGAGGAAGTGCTTTGTATTCGTTTGCCCAAGAGTATAGTGAGTAGGCATTCATGTAGCCAGATTCTTATTGAATGACGATCTATAGAAAAGATGAAATAAAAATCCCCCAAAGAACTTGACAGGTACTATAGAGCGTAAGAATTTTCTCTCCTGTTTGAATTTGCTTGTTTGACAACTTCATACTTTTATTGATACACGATATTGTAACTCATAAGCAAAATAATTCAATTATTATAGCATAACGTTAAGATAATGTTAAGTTGGGAGTTGTAGCATATATGACAAGTTAATTTACTAAACAGCTACCGGTATTTAGAAAACAATCTTTTTTTCATTAAAGTTGCCCACCATAATTGGATACTTGTACAAACCTTTTCTCTTTTTAATGAATTTTTGTAGTTTAAAAAATTGGTGGACTGAGCAATCTGTAAACGGTGGTTTTTGTGGGACATGTACACGTACACTGTATGTGATCACAATCAAATGAGGGTTAACTAGATATTCAATCTTAACTGTCATTTTATATAGCAGGCAACGTTAACCAATTGGAGATCAGGTCCATGCTGGAAAAAAAAATGAAATCATGCTGCAGTGTACTAGTGCAGTGGTGGGCGCAACTTCACTGGTGCCATTTAAATCCCAAATCCTGATCGCAAGCCATACATGTGTGTGATCTAGGCGCTGATCAAAACAAGTTCAGCTCAAACCCATTCAACAACAACAAAAATATTTTAATTGTAAAAATATCGGACAAATTTTACAAAATAGATAATGAAATAAATATATATTATAGTATGGAATGAATTTATTTGGGAAAAATAGGGATTTTATATTTTTCCTATTGAAAATAAACACTTATAAAAAACAGTAATCGATGTTCCTGATTTGCTATTCAAGATGGCAGTGTTCATGACTCTAACATTGTACAACAACCGTCTCAGAAAATTAAAAAAAATATCATTTATCAACAAATTGTCAACAAAAAATTAAATATGATTCAAGACGGAAATACGAATGTAAGTAGTACTTTTCTTCACAAATAATTACGTTTAGAGCAGTTTTTTGTTGTGAAATTTGTGCTGATCAGAAGCTCTGTTTTTCATCAGGAGTGGGCAGAAGTCCTCCGCGCTGATCGGGCCCGGTGCCGACCACCATGGCTATATCATGCCTGCTATTATATTGCCGAACCCCGAACCGAACCAAGTTTGGTTGAAAAATTGCCGTACTCTGCCGAACCAAACCGAATACGAACATAGTGTCTGACTTACAGCACTAGTACATACTGTAAGAGGATTTATTTTAAGGCCCGGTCACACAGGGAGGATGCATGGGGAACGCATGGCCGGCGCATGGAAAATTTCCAATTTTGGCCAGTGCGTTGTCGTTCGCTAGGCGTGCGTCATCACTCGTTACTCGTTACTCGTTCGTCGAGCGCGCTGGACCAACGTTGGACCAATGCTATGCATTCGTCGTCATTCGCTTTGTGCGTCGTGATTTTTTGAGCATGTTCAAAAATGTGCGCGGAGCTCGACGCATGAATGTACACGCCAAAGGCACGCCAGACGTGCGTTGAGCGTGCTAGACCAGCGCTAGACATACGCGGGGCACACGCCCTGTACATGTATACGCACAGCACGCTAGCTACACGCTGTGCATTTTGTGTCAGCTCGCTAGCTTTTCCAAAATCATGACAAAAGTTAGCACACGGCCTTTTCTGATTTCCAATGCGCTGGCCGTGCGTCGTAGAACGCGGTGAATGCGTGGACCATTCGTCCAGCACGCTAGCAACAGGCTGTGCATTCGTGGAAGTTGTTATCATGTGCGCTCTGGGTACGGTCTGTAGGCGTACTGTATGCGCCCTGTATGCGCTCAGCGCACTATCAACACGCTATGCATTTGGTGTCAAAAGTTTGGCGCACGACAACGCACTGGCCTAAATTGCAAATTTCCCATGCGCTGGCCATGCGTTCCCCATGCTTCCTCCCTGTGTGACCGGGCCTTAACATGTGCATTGTAGTTATATGCACACACAATACAGGAGGTCATGCTCTGTCTAGAAATCAGACTTTCTGACTTTTTTGAACAGTGGTGTAAAAGTGATGGCATTTCCTTCTCTACTTATGATGATATCCATGATTTTAGGGTTATTTATAGTTTTTTTTTGTTCATACCATTATACAAATTGAATTCCTATTATTCCTTAGAATTAGAGAAGGTTTATTAATTTTACTCCTATGAAATATTAATAATTTCTCAAAAAACTTTTTACCAGAATTTTTTTCGTCTTAATTCAAAGCCAAATTGATTTCAAATTCAATTATATTCATGACCATGAACAGCACTGATAATGTCCAGTTATTGCTTTAAATACTTTTGTACTTCTATAAATCACAGGGTCATTTGCCCTGAGATCTATAGTAGTGCCAAGCCCTGAATTTTCAATTTGCAAAGTTCTGCCCTTTTGGAGAAAGAATGAATCAAGATCTCTTATTAATGCTCTGGGAGAATTTTTGCTGCATTAATTTGTTGTTCTCTTCTGATCACTTATATGTACTGTAGTCATGTTAATGGATCGAAGAATAGGTTCAGAGGGAGGGGTTCATGAGGACTTTCTGGTACATATTATTGATTGTGTAAATTATTTTGGTGACTACTGTCTATATGTGTGTGGGAATTGCATATTGTTGTTATGATTGATTTTTAAAAGTTTTAACCAGATGCTTTTGACAGGGTGAATGATGTCAAGTTGCCTCATCAGTACATACATGTACATGTACATGTATGCTGGCCTACAGTACATGTATGTGTGATAGGTTCTGCACATACAGTAGCAAGCTATGTAAATTATGTCTGGACTGTACAGAAGCAACAAAACTATGAAAACATTTGTTTAAAATCTTCAAATTTGTTTGGACTCTCCCTGTTTCAAATTTAACAAAATAAGATTTATCTTTGTAATGTGGGACTTGCTGCAGTATCTCACTCTGTTATAATTTCATACATCAAACAAAAAGAATATCACTTGATTTTTCAACATTGCTAATTTGCTATACATTTTATGCACTCTCTTGCTTTTCTTCATAATCTTTTCACTTAGTTAGTTACAGGGTACTTGTCAACAACAAAAACAAAGCTTTATCTACCTGCATGTGGCCTGCATGCAAGTGCATAATCATTTGTAATAATTGCTTTCAATTGCTTTCATTGGAAGTCTCGTAATTCGTAAGGTACTGGAACACATGATGTACACCCATGTAGTACAGTACATTGCATGTATTCTACCCATTCATTTGTACATGAGCTCTATTCACATCTTGTAATGGCTTTCATTGGTCATAGTAGCCTATGTAATTACCTTCTAATCACCCTCTTGGCATTTACAGTACATTTGAAGTGCATGTGTGCAGAACCACAAAATAATATGAAGGAACTCCTGTGAGAGAGATATCCTCTTGAGCAAATTGTATACATGTCACAGTGTCCTTGTAATGTCATGATGATAAAGGTTATGGTTACGATGCTATACAGTATAGGCCTGTCCTCATCAGCTCGAGTTTGCCAAATAGCCCGCTATTCTGATTTTGGAAATTAGCCAGATCACGAAATGGAGGGCTATTTGTCAGGTGAAGACGCAAATCTTCCCAAGATGTCTTGGGCTTGTTTGCGAAATAGCCTGTGTATTGTCTGGTCCTTCTTCACAAAGCCAAAGACTCTCAATGTGCAAACACTGAGCGAAATATCTCGAGCTAATTTATTTCTCAAGCTTGAGTTTCGAGCAATTCTGTAATTTCGGGCTAATTTCCTAAATATGAAATAGCAGGCTACTTGGCAAACTTGAGCTGATGAGGACAGTCTTTATGTAGGCTACATTATACTGCTCAGTCTGTAATTTTAGTCATCATGTGGGAGGAAAGAGGGGCTGTTTATAACTGTACATTTCAACATGAATTTGTACATGGACACTGCACACTACATATACCTGCAGACCTTCATGTGTAATGTTGGCTAACCAATGTATATGGAAATACCTTCTATACCAGACATGTAGTCATGTGGTATGATAGTGGCTTAAATTACTATTGGGATATTTCATTTTCTCCAGGTTGTACTTTACAGTTTTGCAGGTTGCAAGAAGGAGGTGCATCTACATTGTATCTACATTGTATGTTAGTTTTTTGTGTATAATTGTTATGGATTCATATATGTACATGTACGTTACATGTAGGCCTATATGTTCAATCTTCAATGTTTATTGTTTACATCACTGTTTGTTGATATTAAACAATACTAGTCTACATGTATATGGATGACTGAGCAAATGGTGACACCTATACATGTATGTTTATGATACATACTTCCTCTAATATAATTCAATATGCAGCCAACTGCCAAATGCATGTATCATACATATCATTGAATAAATAGTCAAATGCCACGATTATACCTGAACCAGGATGTAAAGGTTTCTTCTTAAAAAACAAGAAAACAAAAGAAAATTGCACCGTCGGTATTTTCATGAATTTTAACCTACATTTGCCGCCATTACAATACATGTACATGTACGATCAACTGTACATGTACATTTTGTACATGTAAAATTGTAAATGTTGTCAACTATATGTGTTAATTATTGTACAGTACTACATATTATAGTACACGTGTTTGTTTGTTTAACTGATGTGCATATATTGCTTTTAGGAAGTGCACATGTACAAATATGTAGCTTCCATACCATTTAATACCATGTACCTGTAGAATGTTTTTGTTGATACAGTGTTGATGTAAATTGTTCATATTGTAAACCTACACATGTACATACATGTTTATACATTTACAGTAGCTTCCCAGCCATACTGGTCAGAGCACAAAGACATATCAGGAATAGTTGTGTGCAACTGTGTTCAATGTACATGTACTGTACATGTACCATGCACAAATATTAAGATATGTATATTTAGTTTTCCCTGATGGCACCAGATTAGTGCTCAAATCCATTAATTCTGTTGTACAGACCAATCTCATTAACTTGAAATTCTATTTGTCTGTGTATACACCAACTAATCACACCCTAGACAAAACCTAGTTGTCTTTGTTTTGTAATTAATTAGCTCCTTCAGTTATTATGAATGCAGGTACATGTAAGTTAGTTTGATATCTGGGGATGGCCACTATTCTTTTTGTAAGACTGTCATAAATGTGTTTACCTTCTGTGCCATTGGCTTAATATATTTACATTAATTAGCTGAGTAGTTTCTATCTATCCTTGAGATATTTATCGCCAAAATTACTGTAGAATATGACATCCACAGATAAGCCTTATTAATCTTGCGAGGACTTTGTTCCAGATAATGGTACGTCCAGACTTTTATTAGAATTGGAAACTATATTATGTGGTCATTGTCTGATATTTTTCCTTGATAAGTTTGACTGGAAATAAGATATTGTAGGAAAAAGGGCAGCATCTTTTAATACATTGTAAGTCCAGAGTTAACTAACATCCCATCGACACACATTTTAATTTTATAAACTGAATCGCCTTTCAGCCTGTCTTAGTATTAACATGGATTTATGTCGGCTTCATGTGACACTGCCCAAAACTAAGGAAACCTAGGAAGATTACAAATCATATGCCAATCCTGGAAAAGCTATTGGCAGCCTCTAGTCTAGTTGTCAATCAAGAAAGTGTGTATCTTAAATGCTAGGAGACCCTACATGCCCTTTGAAGTTTGTTGGTATTTTCTTGACCATGACATTAACAAGCATTACACGGTTTTTGTCTTACTCTCAGTACAATCAGCCAATCTGAAGGACACCAACAGCAGTTTCTTCAGTGGAAAAGGTGATCCTTACGTTGAGATGGTGGTTGATTCACAGCCCCCTCGCAAGACAGAGGTTGTCAAGAAGACGTGGAACCCAAAGTGGGATGAACATTTCACTGTGTAAGTTTTTGCATGGTTGTAGGTTTTATTCTCTTACATTAAAGGCCGGCTGTACTAGTTCAGCCAGAAGGGATTAGACCACACAGTGAGGTCACCGACAGGTTGCTACCTCATTTACTCAGCTCTAAATTAACATAAGAAAAAGAGGATCATGGGGGACCAACAGGCACCGATTGGGGATGTTTTCTATATTGAGGGAGCAAGTAGCTACAACTTGTACAGTGTTGCTTTAAAAGGAAATCAATTGGTGTTGATGGGAACAAACATTGGAACATATTTTTGACATTTTATTTTCTCCAGGAATGCTGCAGATCTTATTCTTATTTTCTTTAGAATAAATTAAAGAAATACAAATGGTCAGCATTATTTTTGAATGAAACTGTTTAGCCAGAAACATTTTTCCATTTTCTTCTAACTCTCATGCATGTTCATGTTACCTCATGGTAACGGGAACCCTATCCAAGATCTGTCTTTGTTTTAAAAGAGCCAAGTATACAATTTAGGAAAAACCTGCAATCAGCTACATGTAGCTTGATCTATGGAGAAAAAGTTTCATGATTAACAAGATTCCAGGTTGTTATAATCATAGCAAGATGTGATAATGGCTCCTTGATATTGGTTCAGCTCTCAAAATCAGCCATTTTGAGCATTTCACAAAGACAAAGATTAACTTCAACTTTAAATTGGATTTAACTATGGCAGGCCGTTCATGCTAATGTTTGCTCTCACCATTTACTGGCATTGATCTCTCAATGGACGTACAAATCGTGTTCATGAATCTACAGAATTTACATTTTTTGATAATTCATTATTGAAGGAAAAAAAAATTGTCTAAAGATCATAATAGTGAGAACAAACAATGGTATGAACAGCCTGCCATTGTTAAGTCCAACTTAAAGTCAATCTTAGTCTTTGTGAAACACTCCCCAGGTACCATTTCTTATAAATCAGGTCCGCAAGAACAGTCATGGGATGTACATGTATATATATATATATATTCAGGTCAGAACCATTGTAACCTTTTCAGCTGTGATTGTTGCCAGGAACGGGTTCAATTTGAGACAGAGGCAGCCTAATTTAATACTCTGGGTCAATAAAGGGATACATTTAGCCTCTGGTTCTTGGGAGTGCAATACATGATCATATCAGTGCCTAGGACACGCATGTCAGACAGACTTTGCAATCGTTTCATTTTTTTCTGATTTTTGTGTAATTTTAATCACCAGCTATAGAAGAAAAAAATATTACTGGTACATTTACGGATAGAAACATTAAGCCAATGGTCATGTACGTGAGCATGTACAGTTCTGCAGACCCTATACACAATGTGACATTTAATTTTCAGACATCCCTTCGTCAGTCCTCCATTTGTAGTACTCACTTGGTACATAATATACCCTTTGCTACATGTATTTACCCAGTGTATCCACAGCACATTTGATTTTAATTTGTTGTAAATTGGAAATGAGTGGAGGGAATATACCAGTGGTTTATTTGCCAGGCACTTACAAACGATCATAAAAATCATATTACGGTCAGGGTAATAATAATAATAATACAACTTCAAGTGGGAGAGATTTCCATGATTGCAGAGGTGTCGTAGTGAGTCTCTCTATCGTTTCCCTTGGACTCAAATGGACTGAAATTACTCACTAATGTTTAGATGTTGCCATGGTAAAGAACTACTCTTGAGATGACCTATTTGTACACACATGAAGACTAATGTAAACTACATAATGTGCTGAAAAAGAAAGCACAAGTAATTAATTGTATTTTCTCTATTTTAACTATTACAATTTGGGAATAAAACGTAGATAAGTATTGTTTTGATTATAATGATGTTTTCATACATGTACAGTACATACTTTTTTGATTAAAAGTATTTTTCACTTATTTTGATACATCAAATGACAACCTACCAATACAGAGTCGGATTTATTCTTAACAAAAATGTGAAGACAAGAATAATTGAGGTCTACAGTTCTTGCCAATGGAGGTGAATGCTTTGCGAGTCAAATAAAAAGGACAGTACTGGTAGGTGATTTTCTACATATACAATACAATCTCTCAGTAAAAACTTTTTCTACAGAAATGACTCAATTTGGACAATGTTGCGAGTGCAGTCACAAGTTTATTGTCCCTGCGAGTGTTTCTCAATTTGTAACATGATTCTTGATTTTATCGTTGATATCAGTTATTAAGATCATGACTATGTGGTTTGGTATGCTCACTACCGGTAATATATTCGTCTTTGACTCATAATTGCATGTACAATAAACAGTGTAAACAAGCTACATGTATATGTACATGTAAGAATTACTAATGTAGGATACAGCCTACAGTGAATAAGTACATCACAATGTTTATTGTAGAAATCAGCATTTACAATGTTACATCAGTATGCCCTCTTTGAAATGGACTTGACAGTATATAAAGGACACTGTAGTAAATGCATACATTTACATGTACATTAAGTCTATCTCTTGTTCATATGGCATGTCTCAGCTGGAGTTTTATTAACAGCTCAATGTGTATTGTGCACATTAATGATGGTATACATGAACTAATGATGTTCTTTTTCACAAGTACATAATTTTATACACTGTTCATGTACATGTAAGTATTGAATGCATGTACACTTTATATACCCCAATACATAATTGTTTCTCAAAGAAACAGAATTCTTCAAGCCTCTATAAAAAAAAGAATTATGAATGTCAAGTCATTGTCAATGCGGCTTACAAATTTATGTATATTTATATTCACCCATAAAGAAGTTTAATGGTCCATACAAATGATGTTCTACTAATTATTAACATGTACACGTACAGCCATTGCATCACCTACATGTACACATTATACAATCTACTCATACACATCAGATTATTTGTAACCTTTGTACTCACTGACTTCATATGATATATGTGGTAATACTCTGGTTTTAGACAGTGACCTATTGGGATCCATGCCTTGTTTGTCTTTCCTTCCCTGTCTTTGGCGCTCAACCCACTTTGCATGGATGAGTTGGTTCACTCCCTGTAATCGGACATGACACTCATACCAATATGATACAATGTATGGATGCAGTGCTCAGTCAGTAGACAAGTACATGTATGTAGTGCATGGTACAAAGGGGATCGTCATTTCTATAAGAAATGGTTTCCATTCAACTTCTCTACAGTCACAAACAAGATTATTCGGGAGCAATCAGCAAAGTGAACTCTGGCAAGGTCTTTAAAGAACTCTGAAGGGAAAACTTGAAAGATGATAAAACAAGTAGCAGAAATAGAAGAGAAGAAATACACCTGTATCAGAATCATTTCCTGTGTCAGAAATTCAGCTTCCATAAACGAAAATAGTGATTGAAAAAAAAAACTGTCCGTTTATATTCACAAGTAGATATACCTGAGGTGCGGTAATTATTGTAAAAAAAAAGAAAAGAAAGAAAGGGGGGAAAAGCCCAGCAATTACAGAACTGTACATACATGTACGGTTTGGATGTACTGGTACATTGTGAACATTCTTAGGATATAAGTTTATTAGTACTTACATGTAATGTTGTCCTCTCACTGTGTAATGTTATGACTTGCATGCAAAATTATCTGATGGAAATGCTGTTGTACTTGTTATATTCATGTAAAGTTCATTGATAAAGCTCAAAATACTTAATTTTACTTTGCTCATTAGATTACGGTTTCTTGCATAGTAATATGAAACTTGCTCCCCATACCAACACCTCTGTCTCTGACTGTTCCCTCATACATTAACAAAAGTAAACAAAGTGCACTTAGTGATTGTATGCATAATGTTCATGTCCATGTACTTGAAGTAATAATGAAATCAAACCATGTAAGAAAGGGGGAAATCCAATGATGAAGAAAAGGAAAAAAAAAAAAGAATGAGGAAGGAAAATGAAAAATGAAAATTATTTCATTATTATTGGTTTTTTCTGATCAATTCCTCTTTATCATGATTTGAGGTCCAAGGTGATACCTTGCTATGCTTGATTAGATTTCAGTTTTCTAGTAAATGTACGATAACCGGTACCGGTATATGTTTCAGAAAAAAAGAGTTGTGCTCTCATCCTCTCATCCTGATCTTTGTAACATGAGACTTACCGGGTAGATATACATGTAGACAAGTTCTAGGATATTTGTATGTGAACATTAGCTGGTAACAGAAAATGGAAAGTTGAATGAGAAAATTTTATCTGTATTCTGTTTGAATCACTAAATAATATGATTGTTAATGTTGTAGAAGAAAATGAACCACTGTTCTCAATTTTAACAATAAGTATGCAAAGCTGTCTTTTATATAGCTTATTACTTTATCTTATTATTGTTCTATCAACTTCCGATGTACGTTATAAGTGTTTGCAATTTTATACATCACAATTTTAATTGAAGTAACATGATAGGTTACAAGATATTGGAAAATAGAGAACATATGCTGCTGAAATAATTTGTCACTCCAGTGGATGAAATTACACTTGAGACTGTCATCTATTAATATTGATTATTAATTATCAATTGCGATTTATAAAACCACCTTATAGTACTTATCCTTTTGTTTTGTTTATTTTCCCCCTGCACAGGTTGGTCAAGCCGACAGCAGAGCTACAGTTTAAGGTCCTGAATCACTTCAATATAAAGAGCGATGTCATGTTAGGAACAGCTTCTGTCAAGCTTCTACCCCTTCTGGCCAAGCATAATGGCAATGGTAGGAATATTTGATGGATTCATTTCTAGAAAAAAGAGAACACTAATTATTTGTCTCTTATGAACCTCTTCCTGTTCAATATGTTAAAGCAGGAACAGGTATTACTCCACCCCTTCAAATACAATGAAATGGGAATGTGAGCTTTATTTGTAAAGCTTTAATGCTTCCTGTTTTTTGATATGTTGATTCAGTGTACTGATTTGACAATAACAATATTCTATGCATTAAATAGCAAGAAGAAGATAAAAACCAAAGGTTAATTTGTTTCATGCAATCTTTTTGTTTCGTTCCAAAGACCAGTTGATGCAAAGAAATCTAATCATTCTCTACAAACAGTCTCTATTCAGTGGTGAATTAGATTCTTATGAAAAAGAGATGCCTTAAGCCTACAACATTAACTGTCTGTAATTGAGTATTAACTTCACCTTTTTGTCATGTCTTTCATGATTATTTGTCCCAAATTATCTTTTATTATTGTTCTTTCTTCCTCCACTTCCTCCACTCTCCATCGTAACATGTTCTTCTTGATCATCACTTTACTCCTTTCATGTTTATGTCAACTCCCTTTCTTCTTAAAGTGGGACTGCACTACTTGTAGCTACTCACGCTCTCTATACTGCTAACAATGCCTAAGTGGTACCTGTTGATCCCCCATGGTCCCCTTTTTTTTATGTTAATTGAGAGCTGATTTTATGAGATAACCACCTGCCAGTGACCAGGCAGGGAGGTCTAATCTCTCCTGCCCAAACTAGTGCAGATAGGCTTTAATTGTTTTGAATCTCTTATCCTTTCTCCCCTACCATGCAGTCAAGAACGTGAAGCTACCGGTAGAGCTGAGGTCAGAGGGCAAGGTGTCGCAGAAGAGCGGGGAGCTCCATCTAGTCCTGGATGGCCTGAGTATATCCCAGGAAGCCATGGCTGCGCTTGGAGCAGTCAGCCAAAACGGTGAGACCTAGACCAATTCAATAGGAGGGGGGAGGAGAAATTGGTCATTTCCTACCATAGAGAATGCTGTATAAGGTTTCTATCGATAAGCCATTCTTCAGCCGCCTAGGGTATTCTTTGGGAAAAAACATCCTGAGTGTGAAGATCATAATCCCTCCACTTTTCAACAAATTAGTCTATTTTTATAGTGGTTTCATAAATGTTTAAGCCATTAAAAGAAATGCTTGTGGAAGCAGTTGCTGTACAATTAATTAACTTGGGACAACAAAAGGAAGTTCTTCATTTATATTATTACCCTTTTTCCCCAATATATGCAAAGCTGCAGTGAATCAATGCTTTATGTGAAATATTTGATACATATTTAATGATTGGGGAAACAAATATGAACCTTTCTAAGTAAAATGCTCAATAGTAAAGGAGGGGTGCCCATTATACAAAAATCAACGTCATCAATAAATGAAGACAAGGCAAGAAATTACAAAGGTTATTTATTCAAACCATACGTCTTTGACTTTGGTAGCTTATCGCTGGGTAAACGTGTTAAATACATTATACATTTTAAAATGGTCTATTTCATAACGTTTCATGCTTGAAGCCTTATGTCCAATAAACAAGCAGTAAACCTTATGCATACTTCAAAACAACTAGACTTAGAACTATCTAATGTATGCAAAGTGATTCAAACCATTGCTATGCTGTTGTTCATAGCAGCTAATAAACAGTTAGTACATGTATCATTTGTTGTGGAGAGAAACCTGCATAACTTGAAATAAATTTAATAGTAAACAGGGCCATTTAGGTTTACACATGCTTATGTTAGTCCACATATCAAGATTTAAGGCAAGGTTTAGACTATGGTTTAGTTTTAAACCTCCTTCATAAATTTGGGTTGTATGTTTCACTGAAATAATGAGGAAACTCATATAAAAAAATAAAATGAAAAATCCTGAAAAAGAGCAGCAACATTATGTTTGATTGTAATTCTTCATTTGCTTAGGTCCATCATCGCAAGTGAATGGAGAGGTATCAGCGGGAGCTGAGGGGATGACCAACGGTAGATCCGATGGTCGGATAGCTGCTCTGGCTAATGCCATGGCTGGTACTCAATCAGACTCTGGTGGTAGTGCCAATAATTCTCCCTCATCATCAGCCTCTGGAGCCAGACGGAGGGCTGCTGCACCTGCTAGGCCGTCACAACCTCCGTCCAGACCCACTCCTGGTAAGATTACACCAGGGACCCGTTTCACAAAGCCTTTTTTCAATGACAAATTCGTAGTGGGCCTTATGTACAAAGATCTTAGGTATAGTGTAATGAAGTATCGTTTAGGCTAGGAAGATGAAAGGGAAGCTTTCATTTAACATCTGTTTCTGCTTCCCTTTGTATCTTGATTCATCAGCCCCTAGATCATCCACGAATTCTACCACAGCTACCACTGCTGCCTCCGGTGGTAACCGATCTTCAGCCGCGCCCTCCACCACCACCACCATGGCTAACAGACCCCTCCCTTCACTTCCTGCAGCCACAGCAGGAGTAGCAGGAGCTGCTGGAGCTGCTGCTGGAGCCACTGCTGGAGCCGCCTCGGCTGCCAGTGCAGGGGCAGGGGCACCACCCCCTATCACAGGACCACCACCACCTATCACGGGACCGCCACCCCCAGCAGGTGCTCCAGGAGCAGGACCACCTCCAGGTGCTCCTCAAGGAGCTCCTCCGGGTGTAAACCAGTCTACTGCAGGAGCACCACCTGGAAGGAGTGTAGACCTTAACAACCAGCCTCTACCATCAAAGTAAGTCAAAAGAGCTTGCAGTTATGGTCTGTATTTGTCATGTTGAAGTGAAATTTCTAGCTTAATATGATATGTCTCCATCTTGTTCTCTCCAGCTCTGTCTTACTTCATCCTCTTTTTTACAATTTATCTCTCCTTTACATATGCTTCCTTGTCCTCTTCTTTCCCTTCGACTTATCTTTCTCTCTGTAAACCAGTTCTATCTTTCTGTTAGATATCATTTAAAGATCCGAATGATAAAATGTAACAGTATTTATTAACATTTAATCGTCTTATTGGAAGCTATCTTGTCAATTACAAGAAATAGTTTCAGTACATACTTGGTGTCTTATGTTACATGCTTACCTGTTTATGCATTGAAAAATAAACAGAGAGAGAACAAGATGTCTCTTCTAATAATATTGCTATGATTGCTTTCTTATTTCAGTTGGGAGATGAGACTGGACCAGCATGGTAGACCATACTATGTGGATCATAATACACAGACTACTACATGGGAAAGACCTATGCCACTACCATCAGGGTGAGTCTAATCAAACGGTTAAATGGCTAGTCCAGGGACCCGTTTCACATAGCCTTTTGTCAATGACAAATCTGCTGATAACCAATCAGAAGCAAAGATTTCACTTGCTTATTATAACAAAAACTGTCATTTGTCGCTGATAACAAGTTTTGTGAAACGGGGCCCAGGACCATTACAGGTCAGTCACACCAAAGATACCAATGCCAGACAGACATCAGACCGACAGCAGACTGAACATGATTTCCTGGGGGATGTTTTACAAAGATCCTAAGTTGAACTTAACTCAAAGTTATGGAGAGCCATTTGTAGCCTTGAAATAAAAATATATTCAAAAGCAAAACTGCAAGTATTTTAGAATTTTCATAAATTCCAATTTAAGAACATGAAGTCTCTTCGATGAAAGAGAATATGAATGATTTGAATGAACATTTATGCCTGTTGAAATAACTTTTACAAAATATTTTTAAAGATTCTAACAGCTTTCCAGCTTTCCATAATTAGAGATAAGTACTTAGGATCTTTGTGAAACAATCCCCAGAAATGGCCCATTCTGCTGTGTGACTGAGGTAGTAGCTAGCCCACAGGAAATGTGGGATGAAACACATGCAGAAGATCTCAGGCTTCCAAACATTGCTGATGCACTTGTTAGAGATCGGCATAGGGTACTGAATTAATAATCAACTTCCCATTCCATAGAATGATTTACAATATTCATTAATTCAATAAAATTGCGACATTTGATATTAGGAGGTTTGATAGAATTTGAGCATTTTATTCTTTCATATCTGTATTCATTGAAGATGGGAGAGAAGGAAAGACCCTCAAGGCAGGATATACTACGTTGATCACAACACACGTACCACAACATGGCAGAGGCCAACACTGGATTCAGTCAGAAACTTCCAGCAGTGGCAGGTACAACATGCACAACTCCAACAAACTGCCATGCAACAGCTGCAACAACGACTCTATTTACCGGTATGTTGTTTGGTGTAGTAGTGCTTTATTAAGGAATATTAAGGGACCACTTTCTTGCTTAGATTACTTGAATGACTTTAAAGGGAGATGGTCGTCAATGTCCATGTGCAGTAGGTCATAATACGCTGACACCAGATTTGTTGAAAATACCATTAAATGGATGTACAAGTCTCGCACACAGCAAACCCATTGGTCCCATCAAGAGATACTCCCTAGTCTCTTGGAGATTCTTTGGTTGAGGGAAATGTAAGATAATAACTTTTCCATATGTGGAGATTGGTTGAAAATTTCATCACATGAGGCTTGTTGGTAAAAAAACTGTTTAAATATTGGGTAACCACCCAAATGGCGCAAATTCTTCATGAGCACCCACTACTATGAGTCTTTAGTGTTCCAAGGATACTTATGTGCCAATTATTGTATAGATACGTGACATGATGATGATTTCATGATGTTAATATGCCCTTCAGTGGGTATCATTCTACAACATTAGATAATTCTTTTATGCTTTCTGTCATGTAATAATGATAATTTGAAGAGAGTTATAAATATGAAATCATTTGATTGGTTACAATCTTTGTGGTAACACATTTCTGTTAAACTTTGTTTTTGTGATGCAGCAAGCCGCAGGAGGTGTAGACCCCAGTGATCCCCTTGGAGCTATGCCATCTGGCTGGGGTGAGTTTGAACAGTCAATTACATTTAGGATCAGGAGGAGATGGGGAAGGAGGGGAGGTGGGGATGGAGGGGGGGG
>BEXV01000082.1:192154-214106 GCA_003118195.1 Hemicentrotus pulcherrimus | reverse complement strand
GGGGGGGGTGGAGGAGAGGGGGCAGGAAGCCAAGCACTTAGTTTTAAAGGGTGAAGTTTTCATGCAAACTTGATTTGTTTCTCTTATTGCTACTTGTATTTATTCTGAAATTGAATTGTTGAGAAAACTACAACAGGAACCTTGATGCACATTTTCAAATCGACGTTGATAACATTGTAAATGTGGTTTTTAAAAGCTAATGGATCAAATACACATTCTGTAGTAAATAAATAAAAAACCTTTGAAAATGAACATACAGAAACATGATCCATGAATTTGAGATTTCATACATCTCATTGACCTTTTGTACAGTCAAACCTGCTTTAGTGACCACCTGTCTACAAAGACGACCTGTCTACAATGACCACATTTTGTTTCCCTTGAAAATGGTTTCTCCGTGTATCATGTACTAAAGGAATCTGTCTATAAAGACTGTCTACCTACACAGACCCCCTTTTGTGATTCCCTTGGGCGGTCGCGATAGACAGGTTTGACTGTATAATGTAATCAGCTTGCTAACTTGATGTTGTTTTCCTCCCACAGAGAAGCGTACTGACCCTCACCAGAGAGTATACTTTGTGAACCATCTGAACAGAACAACGCAATGGGAAGACCCAAGAACACAGGGACAGGGGTAGGTAGATCTTGTGGCTTATTCAAAAGATCAGGTGGTCAACGTTTTATTTTTTAAACAAAAAAAGTGCTGCAATTGATAGAAAGTAGTGTTTGCTCCATGCTTTATTATGTAGAATTAAAACTTTACACAAATCAGGGATTGTAAGGTGGAGGCATTGTGCACACTGCAATCTTTAACCCCTACAATGTTGCCTCACAAGGAACACAATAGCTTTTACGGCAGAAGTACTCATAGAAGCTATTTTTGTATAAGGTTCTTTGTATTAATATGAATAGAAACATGATAGTCTAGTAGAATAATTGTAATCACTGAGACGTCATTCTGATTTTTCAATCAATGCCGGGACCCTCATTATTCATGACCCCTGCTTTGACTTCTATTAAATTTGTTTGTTTGATTACAGATCGACAAGTATGCAGGAAGCCCCTCTCCCCGATGGATGGGAGATCAGATACACCAAGGAAGGTGTCATGTACTTTGTAGATCATAACAACAGAAGAACAACCTTCACAGATCCAAGGCCGAGTGCCTCTAAAGGGTAAGCTACCTCACTGATATCTCATGACTTTAATAGCAAAAGTCTAAAAGTCTTTTTTTGCTTTAATTTAAGATGATGAGGATGGTTATGATGGTAGCAAGGTTTGTGGAGATTGAGAATGCTGAGATCATGATGATGGGAATTAAGGAAATACAGTTGAAAGAAAGGGATACTAATGATCGTGATGATGATGATAGCAATGGTGATGATAATGATGATTATGATGGTGATGATGGCAATGGTGATGACAATGGTAATAATGATAGTGATGGTAATATTGGTGTTGATATCAAATGAGGGAATGTTGATTTAGGAAACCTATTAATGCAGTTCCTCTTCTATCTTTTCTATTCCCCCCTTACAGTCCCAAAGGTGCATTTGGTGTGCCTGTCGCATACGAGAGAAGTTTCAGGTGGAAGCTGGGTCAATTCCGGTATCTATGTCAGATCAATGCACTGCCTAGTCATGTCAAGATCAGCGTCACAAGGAACACATTGTTTGAAGATTCTTTCCATCAGGTAATTTGATCATGTTTCATATCATTGTATTACTATAAGTCTGTATGTATCTCTTCGTCTGTATGTTTCTCTACGGAAGTTAGAAGAACAACCATTTTGATTCTTTGTCATTGTAGTAGTCCCAAAGGAATGTTCTTCAATTCATTTTATTGCATCTGAATTTTCATATAAGTCATTGAAGAAAAGAAAAATTGCCAAATACCCAAAGATATACAGTGATACATGTTTTAAGTTTCAAGGCAACCTCTAATATCGGTCATATTGATCTTGCTCCCTGTGAAAAGCAGATTAATTTAAAGCCCCACTGTCCTTCTTGTAGCTACTTACTCCCTCTATATAGAAAAATTCCCCAATCGGTGCTTGTTGGTCCCCCATGATCCTCTTTTTCTTATGTTAGTTGAGAGCTGAGTTAATTAGATAGCCACCTGTCAGTGACCTCGCTGTGTGGTCTAATCTCTTCTTTTCCAGTAGTATTGACGGTCTTTAATGTCTTGAAATTTGAAATTATTAACCTTTCATTTTTCCATAGATCATGAGGTTACAAGCGTTTGACTTGAGAAGACGGTTGTACATCATTTTCAGAGGGGAAGAGGGTCTTGATTATGGAGGAGTTGCAAGGTGAGAAAAAATAGACCAAAGTTGATTTAATAATGATAGAAATATATTCTTCATCTATTTTTGAATATATTCTGTCCTTGGCCTTCTTTCCCTCCCACTATTTTTTAGTCCTATCCTTTTATTTCTCCTCTCTCTTTCAGCTTTTCCCATGTAACCTCTTAATGATTTTGTTGTATATTCTATTTTTCACTATTTTCTTTACTTGACTTTCTAGATACGTCTTCATGATATTTTTGCCTCTTTGCCCCTTCCTCTTTTCAACCAATCATTGTCACCATCGGCATCCTCACTTACTTACGACTACTTTTCTTTCTTCCTGCTATCTTTGTTCATTGTCATCTATCTCTCTTAGTACCATTCTACTTTCCTTTGCTCTTCACGCTTTGTTCCTCGTCCCTCTTTTCTGTCTCCGCTGCGCATCTGCTCGCTTGTTCAGAACAATCTAACCCCATATCTCTTCATTCCTTCTCATTGAATTTGATTTTCTTTGTTTTCTCTTTGTCCAGGGAATGGTTCTTCATGTTGTCACACGAGGTGCTCAATCCTATGTACTGCCTGTTTGAGTATGCTAACAAGAATAACTACTGTCTACAGATCAACCCAGCCTCATCAGTCAACCCTGATCATCTCCAGTACTTCCGTTTTGTAGGAAGGTTTATTGCCATGGTAAGTGTACTGGGGATTTAAACTGAAAATTATAGTATGGCATATTCTGTATTGAATTCAGTGATGATCTTTTTAAAAAAAATGTGTATTAGCACTAGATGCTGTTAATAAATTCGTCTGGGCTATTCTTCTTTATGAATCCACAAATGTTCTACTTAATCATAAATATTCTATGCTAGTACTTTTGAATGTTACCCTCAGCAAATGCTAAATGTTGAAGGAATCTTTCCTTCTAGGTTCTCATTTTCTACACCTGGGTTAAGAGGACAAAATTAGTCAAGAATGACTTATCTACCTGCACAAGCACTGTGTAAGGATTTCATCTTTCATCATGACTATGATGCAATATTGTAGAGATTTACTTGCAGGAACTCTCATTTTGAATGTAATTAAAAAATCAAACTACTACACCTAAAAGATCTATATCCAAGTGTGTGATAAATTTCTTCCGTATCATTTTGATTTGCAGGCATTATACCATGGTAAATTCATCTACAGTGGCTTCACTATGCCGTTCTACAAACGCATGCTCAACAAGCCTCTAAGCCTCAGGGATCTAGAGAGTATAGACCCAGAGTTCTATAACTCGTTAGTCTGGATCAAGTAAGAAATCTTCTCTCTCAGTTTGCCTTTTATGAATCGATAGTTTAATCACCTCGTTTTCTGTATAGTGAAAATGTATGTGCATTGGTAGTTTAAGGTTTGTTCTTGTATCCAATAGATACCATGGTCTTGCATGTCGACCATGAAACTAATGTCTTTAATAAGGGGAGTTGACCTTGATGACCTCTGTCTTTTTATTTCTCTATGTAGCTCATTCTCATTCTATCTCTCTGCACCTCAGAATAGTTTACTAGATCGACTGCGGATAACAAATGCTGTATTTATTTGTTATTACTTATTTGCCATCTTCAGACTTCCATTTTCGACGATCTTAATTTTTAAAAAGTCCAAAATTTATGTTACTTTTCAAATTTTCTCCAAACTTCCATTCATCTATGTCTCAGAACTTACCATCCAGCAATGATTAAAAACAAGGTTAATCTCCATTTTCAATCACATTTGTTATATTGATTTTTATCCTTTCTCATTCTGGTAATGCAACAGTCCATGTAACCATCATTTGTTTTTATTTGTTGTTAATGCAGGGACAATGACATAGATGAACTAGACATGGAGATGTCGTTTGTTGCAGACTTTGAGATTCTTGGCAAGGTAGAGACGGTTGACCTGAAAGAAGGTGGCAAAGACATCGATGTAACAGAGGAGAACAAAGAGGAATATATACAGTAAGCTATGAGCCAGATTTGCTTGTAATAAAAGAAGGACATTGGATTGTGTCATACTATCACTTTGGAAGTGCATAAATTTGCTATTACTAAGATAGAAGTATGGAATGTCCTTGATTTAGAAATAAAGTAAGAATTTACATTATTGAAATCAAGAACAATTTCCCCCTAGTTCATTACGATACCCTATTTATTTTTTGTGTTGCCTGTTTTCCTAATGTCAGAATATATCTTGTAAAATACTTTAATTGTTGATGTATCATTTTGTGACACAAAGGGTAATATTATATCTGTAAAGCGTTTTGAGAGGGCCTTCAGTGCTGAAAAGCACTCTGTAAGAACTAGCTAGCTATTATTTTTATTATTATGGATTGGAGGTGTAGGTTTTAGAACTGCGAATGGGAGAGGTTTGTCATGCAAATCAGGTCATGTACATATTTTGGTGTCAGCACCTCTAGATTGACGAGATCGATCAGAGATTGACTTTATTGCTGTAGGAAACCCCCCTCTCTTCCTGATATTAGTCTCATGACTCACTTAAACTTCTGTCATAAGTCTGTGTGTCAAATCCAAGTACCACTATGAACAGCAGTAGTAGGGGTTTTATCATAGGTACAAATCAAGTCCAGTTCTAGGGCATGTAGCTTATGTTGTTACTGTCAAATTAATCAGCTTGATTAGAGATTAGAGATTAACTTTATCGCTGTATTTGCTTAACACAATGCATCCTCTGTTTGGTGAGTCTGTTAGACTTTTATTTGTTGGTCTATGTGTCATGTCTGAGTACCAAGGGTTATCATACATAAGATCATTTGCAACAGTTGGGTTTATAGATAGTATCCCTACCTTTGAGATTGATCAGATCAATTAGAGATTAACCTGGCTGCTGTATGAAACCTGCGTATCACATCCTGTCTTTGAATCTTAGTTTGATGACTCAGTTCCGCTTCAATCGGGGTATAGAGGAGCAAACCAAGGCTTTCTTAGAGGGTATGAATGAGGTCGTTCCTCTTCAGTGGCTCCAGTACTTTGACGAGAGGGAACTTGAGGTAAGCGCTTTCTTCCATTTCCTACAACCAAAGCTTGTCAATGTTGCCAATTTGTTTCCAAGGGGAAAGTCGATTCATTTTGTGAATTGCACAGGGTTTTTTAACTGTAAATTTTATTTTAACAAACATATGTCCAATTGCAAAATGAATTCGCTTTTCCCTTCAAAATGGCAAGCGATGATTATCTATAACACCAAATTTTTTTCACAAAATGTCTTGGATCTAACAAACAACTTAATGAATAGTCTATAAAGATACAGTTCTAATGCATATAAATGTAAAAATATCATACTGAGATACCAGTAACAATGTGTTGTATAGCATCGGTATTTGCCGACTCGGTTGCTAATGGCTTTTGCAGTCTCGTTAAATGTCTTTTCATTAGATCCATTCAAAAGGAGTGATATGATATGAGATGATATCCACTGGAAAATATCAATGAATGGTTTTCTACAAATATAACTTTTAATTTGGTATTCAATCAATTGAGATCTTTCAATCATCCCTCAGTCCGTCATATTATAGAGTGCTGATTTAAAGGGACTATGTTCCATTTGCAGGCCCATAAAATGAAGAGGTTAAATTCCAACAGCATTTGAAGGATAATACTAATTTAGGGCTTGAAAATGTCTTTGAGTGGGAAAATTATTACCATTAGTTGTCGAATCGCAATCACTAAAGTAATAATCTGCTTTTCAGACCCTTGTACCGAACAGTTGTACGTTTTGTGTTGCGCAAAGATTCAATCAGTTTAATTTTGGCCATTAAAAGAACTGGGTTATTGATGTAGACGAATGCTCATGTACCCTTTACAGCTCATTTTATGTATGTTATTACCAAAGAAAAAAGGAAGGAAGTCAGTCACTCAATAGTGTCTGATAGGGAAGTCTAGAAGGTAAACAGGTTTCGTTGCATAATTTGAATATAAGCACATGGCTAACGTTTAAATTTCACAAAAAGGACACACATGACATATTCATGATGCCTGCAAAGTTCTACAGAATTCGATGTTGCCTGCGATTGGGACATAGTACCTTTAAACATATAATTATTTCTAGTTATCTCCAATGACACATCTCCTTGCCCTTTTAACCCCTATGTAGCTGATGCTATGTGGAATGCAGGAGTTTGATGTAGATGACTGGTACAGGTGCACCATCTACCGTCACTATACGAGAGAGAGCAAGCAGGTTCAATGGTTCTGGAGGGCTGTACGTGAGATGGACAATGAGAAGAGAGCGCGTCTACTCCAGTTTGTCACCGGAACGTGTCGTCTGCCTGTTGGTGGATTCACTGAGCTTATGGGTAAGGGTCTAGTCTTCAAGGGTCATAGTAATATTGATAATAATGATAATAAAAATAATAATTCTGTTTACTCAGGGAACCCTCATCAGCTCTAATGCTGGTCTTCTGGAGAGCTCTGCAATTATCTTTACCCCAGCTGTTGCCAAGTACCCATTTACACCTGGCTGGAGAGTGGCAAACATGGATTAATGTCTTGCCGAAGCATGTTAGCGCCCGGCTGAGATTCAAACCCTCGACCCTTTGATTAAGAGTCTAGTGAATGAACCCCTATACCATGACACCTAGCTCTCGGCATTATTGTAAATTGAATTGAATAGACGGGTATGATACTTTGCTTGATATTGTGAGACTTTAACGCTGTTCTCTTTTGTATTTGTGGCAATGTACCCTGATTTTGTCTCATACATGTATGTTTTGTAGTAGTCTAATTTTTTTCTTGAAAACCAGGATGGTCCAACTTGTTCATGCCCTCCTAAATTTAATAACACTGGTCCATCCTGAAGATCCAGGCTTGAGATAAAAAAAATCAAGTGAAAACAAAAACCAATTTCTTTGTAGATGATCATAGGGTACAAAAGAGAAGTTGAGACATGTCCCATGGGTAGTAATGTTTTTGTATTAAGGATTGAGATAGTTTCACAGGATTTTAGAAGAATATTGTTGTATTGCGTTATACCATCAGCAAAGTGTAACATCTTACTTACTCTTGTAATGTTCAGGGAGCAATGGTCCACAGAAGTTCTGCATTGAGAAGGTTGGAAAAGAAACATGGCTACCCAGGAGTCATACATGGTAAGTGGCATCTTAACTTTTAGAGATAGAAACTAATGCTGATTGCTAAACAACCCCAAAAGAAAGAATTTTAAATATGTATGTAAAAAAACACTGACATTTTCTTTTTGTGAACAAGTATCCAGAGTATATTCTGATCTATTATTGTTCCCAAACAGAAACCAACAGGTTTTCTTGGAGCAAATTTAGTGCTGATCTTGTCAATCTTTTGGTTAAAGTCAACCTCCAAAGTGCTATTTACTTGAAATTTATAGTGATATTCCTTATCTAAGGAGCAAACATGTTCACTGCTGTTGATTCACATGATGTTTTATGCCAGCTGAATTAAGATTTTATTTTGAGGTTTACAATACTGAACATGGATTTTCATATTTGTTTACTTTCTCCAGTTTTAACCGTCTTGACCTGCCGCCTTACAAGAGCTACGAACAGCTAACAGAGAAGCTGACGTTTGCCATCGAAGAGACGGAAGGATTCGGTCAAGAATGAGATGACCGTCTACCTCCTCCCAGCAAAGCTATCATGTCCATCCTTGGAATTCTTATTCAGCCAAATTATATTGACCACTGGAATCAGAAATTTGTTTGAAGCTACACTACCTGACTGATATGAACTTGAAATGTGACAAGCTTTAATACAGACAGGTTATTGTGATTCAAAATCTTTGTGGCCAATGAGAATGGGATATAGCTTTGTGAGATATCTAGCTCGTCATCAATGATATTATCACGATCGTCATGGAGATAATGAACAATTGCATCATGCTGATCAGCTTTTGTCATCCCTAAACAGCATCTATCCTTAGCCTGGATTATAGCTACATCATTGTGTCAGGATTCATCACAACCTTCCTTCAATGCAGTGTGATATTTATTCAAATTATCAATATACAGAGCAAATGATTCTTGTGAAGCTTTAATTAATCCGCTTTTGCGTTGTAAGGTTCTCGGCAGATCAAAAGGTCCTACATGGATCTGCGTTTGAAAAGTGATTCTAGTAGCTTACTGATGACACGATTATACTTATGCCATACATTTGAGACTTCACTGATTAATTGGTTCTATAATGGATCATTGCAGAATGTATAGATGAAAGAAAAGCAATCTACCTTGCGCATGTATTTAGAAAAAGAAAAAATTGGCTCAGCAGCATTAAGTTCAAAAATTTTTATTTTCTTCAGCTCAAAGGAGAAACATGTAATGGTACTTGTTCTGGAACAAAAGCAGACATGATTTTATCATATGAAAGAACAGCTTGTTTCTCTAACATTGCTTGGAGTGAGATTTCATTCATCTAGTTATTTACCGCAGGTAAATATGCCTTCAGTACAATACAAATCCAGTACATTTTGAGTTCAAACAAAAGATTTAAAGACGTTTTGGTACTGGCTATGAAAAGATGCCTCTACACTCCTAGTAGTTTTAAGGAAATGACATCAAGTCTTTGATTGATCCTTGCATACATAATGCATGCAGATCTAATAAAGAAGGAAATTAGCTTTGATATCGCTGCCCAGAGCCAGAAGGGCGTTGACTGATATCCTTAACACAGAATGAACACCCTTCTGGCTCTCAGCTGATGATACCCCCAGGAATCAGGCGTTGACCACGTGCAGTATACCCCAAGCACAGCTCTGCAATCACTGCCATACAATCAATACACACCCGCCCTCAAAAGTACAAGGAAATGCCTGGCTTTGACACTGATATTGGGATAGTTTCTCATCAATGCGTGGCATAGACCTTGCATGGTGTTGATGACTGACGTGTGTAACAGTTATGCTACAGGATAACCTATGCTGACTTTAATTGGAACAAAGTGTGAAGATGCTGTTTTTTAGATTTATATTTGATTGTTTTTATGGAAGACGATTACTGTTCTGCATAATAAAGACTTGTAGAGAGGGAGATGATGGATATGACATATCTGCCAGCCGGATGCAATATCGCTAAAGATACAAGAGTAGCAAATTATTTTTATATTCCTTCTAGAGAAACTCTGTATATTTAGTAGGTGGCTGGCAGAAATAGTCAGTATCGATGAAGGTGCTGATGGGAAGGAAGCAAGCAAAGCTTTATCATTACCATTAATCATTGAGTGTGTAAAAGACATATCCTGTTCAGATGGAGATCCACTATATCAAGAGTCGAACAGAGATGAGGAACCATGTGCAGATGTTTCTGAAGGATGATCACGTCAGAGATCAGGCTTTTCTTCATTTTAGAGGCAGTACCAGTAATTTATGTAGCTATGAAGTCTTTATATGTAGCATGAAAGTCTGTGATTACAAAACTCATGTTTCCCTTTCAAATGTTAGGAAGTTGGTTGACTCTGTGATCTATATCAACTGGGAATTCAATAGGGGAACAATCTAGTTCTTTATTCTATTTACTATGAATTAAACAACAAAAGGAATATTGTTCCTATACTATCTGTGCAATTCTTTGTGAAAGCACACAGAACAAAGAAAAAAATAGTCATATATTTCAAAGAGTTACAAAGTTTTCAGTTGTATGCGTTGATTTAGCATAGATGTCGGGTAAAAAGTTTTTAAAAAATTGTTGATGAGGAAAGATATATGCGACATCCTCGGACTAATGAGAGTGAAGCATTATGTTAATCTGATGAAACATTGTCAAGCATACATCACAAAGGACTATAGCCTATATGTGTGTCTCATAGATGTTGTTCATTTATGGTGTCCTACAACTACAAATGCATAATGAAATGTAGCAGATCTTTGCAATGAAATTTCACCATAGGTATATAGCCAGTGATGACGAAATGAACAATCCCGGGATAAAGTCCTAGAAGGTGGAATTAAAGATGAATTAATTCAGACTACCGGTATGAAATGTATCTGCAGAGCCAAAATGGCATTAAGTAAGATGCTTTACATATGGAATGATGCCCTTTTGGCTTTCAGCAAATGGTGGTCATATAGTCACTGTTCTCTCTTCAATGATTGCATACCTGTTCCAGCAGTTAGGTTGTGGTCCCAATATTTGGTCAAGAAAAGATTTATCTTCAATCTTTCTTTTTCTTGTCAAAACTAATGTTCTATGAAAATATGTTATTTAGCAATGTTACGATTATACAAAATTCTGCTACCTTATTGTATATTTTACGACTTTCTAATGGGTGAGAATGTGTCACATAAACTTTCATGCTTGTCAAAGACTGATTAAGTATTATAAGGCAGTCCTGTTGTCATAGGGAAAGTGGCAAACAGGAAGAGTTCATCCTTGCACTTTTCGGTGTACACCTGTATGTATGTTTTATTTCTAGGCTAAACATTAGTGTTCATTTAAAAAGGAGTATATTGTAATTTACATATTGTGACTAAACATCCTGATACTGGTATTTTAATGAATGATAATAGATTAAGTTTCATTTTTGTTCTCGATCTATTAAATAAATATTACATCTCCACTGTCAGGAAAAAAAAATTTGTTTACAGTATTTTTGATAAATTCCCCAAACTAATCTCTTATTTTTCATTTTAGATTTATGCGTAACTTAACCAGTACCCATGTCTAACATTATCATCAATAAAATAAGTAATATTTTTAATGTGCCATTTTGGTTTGTTAATTTGAATTTATGCATTTTGTATATATTTATAAATAGACAGATTTATTCAATCTCAGACATATCATTATGTTTTTATTCATTTCTTGTAAAAGTGTGCATTCACCCTGTCAGGTTTCGTCTAAACCCAACGTTTAAATCGTCCTTGGAATGGGAAACTTCTGGCCAAATTTGTCAAAGTGGATAATTATCTGGTCGTTAACACTGTAAAATTTAATCTCAATTCAAATTAATTTGGATGTTTCTCATATTTAGTTATCGTGAGGTAACTATCTCCTCAGGTTATGTCAATTTGCCCTTTTAAATTGGCAGACAGGATTTATTCTAAAGTGAACTTTAGAAAATTCAACTACATAAAAATAAACACCACTTGTTATATGTCGAGGACAGACTTGGTCAATTTTTATTTCAGTTCTTGGCTCACTCATCTATAGATTAAGAGTTGGCTGGAACATCGGGTTTAGACGAAACTGCTTTATATATTTTTAAAAACCAGTCATTGTTTTATTATCCCCCCAAGGCTGATTGATGCCTTGTAAAGTAAGGAAAATAAAACAATTTTCTGGCATTTTCCAACGAAATTTATATTACTTTTGCAAATGCATGATGATTTTCCAAGTCAAATCTTCACTGATTTGGGAGAAGGTTGATTTTTCTTGTTTTTTTGCTCTATCATTCTAATTGAAATATTTCTTTTGTTTGTGATTTCTGCTGCATGTAATAGTGCATACTTCTAATTCGGCTTTCTAATTTGTGCAATTAACAACACACTGTAGTAGTAGTACATACTTGTCAATGGCTTATATTACTTTGTATAGTTTGTGTATGGGGCATAGGTATAACAAGTGTGATTTACTTTTCTCTTGTGTGGAGATTTTATCTAATTATTGCTACCAAACAGACATTTGTGCCCTTATATGCTTCTCACATATAAAATACACATGATTTTAATCATGTTGAGAGAGAGGCAGGTAACATTGATATGCGATTGTCAACATATTTGGTACTACTTTTTTTTGTCTGTTGAAAACCCTCAGTTTTATGAGCAGATGTTTACTAATTTACCATGTCACCTTTTGTGTGCATGGTATGCAATATGCATGTTTTACCAGTGCTGTAAGATAAATGTACTGCCATGAAACAGCATAGACATATATGTTCTCATTCTTCCCACAAAGGGGTTGTGCGTGGTTTGAGTAGTACCCTCAGCACAAGAAGTAGTAGCAGTGACAATGTACCCTTTGTCATAGGAGATTCAAGCCTAATGTGATTGACATGGTTCTTTGTGGTAACATTATGTTGCCCTCTCGATCCAAAGAATGATGTAAATTTTAATTTAATTATCTACATTTAATTTATATGATTTTTATGTACATTTAACTCCCAATTTGTATTTTGTAAGATACCATAACTTCGCTTGAGGTAGATAATTGGATCTGTCTTTTATCCAAAGCCATTCAAATTTAAAAACCCTTTTAATGTATTAAACAAGAGCAATTTGATCCCACTCTGCAAACCAGAGCATTGAATAGTGGGTCTACATGAGGTAATTTCTTTATTATGCTTGTCCATCTGTCAGACAAGCACTGCAAGCTGTAGGAGTGTTCACAACAGACTTGTTTGTGTTGACAATTTTCAGCGCAACTCATAAGAAGGGGCTTTCAATTGTCAATCTTTCATAGCGATATTCACCTGTGATTGTAAGTTTAGTATCCATTATCACTTTGCAAAGAGTTGTGTAATACTAAAATGTTGTGTCTTTTGTCATCTAGAAGTATGAATATGACATTTGATAGTGTTATGTAATCATCAGTGTGTTCCCTTGCTCTGTTCGCTTGGCTCCTGAATAGTATTTGCTCAAAGGGGTACAATGTATGCTTTAGTCCAAATGAAAGTAAGTGCCTTTTATTCTCTTGATAATCAGGAGAATATAATCTTTCTCTGTCAACTCTCAGAGAGGGGATAACTGCATAGATACCTTTCTATATCCTCATGTATCCGTTTTAGGCAGTTTATCATTTCTCAATAGTGTACTAAAAAAGAATTTTCTGTACTTTTGACAATGTATAATTTGCAGTTTCCGTTTCCTGCAGTTTAGATCAAGGACATCAGTAATGCCCATGTTGTACACATCACTATGAACATGACGGACAAAGAAAGCGGAGAAAATATACAGTTCTTCAGGAAGACAAAAGAACATCACTTCACTGCTATTATGTAAAAAGGTGAATATGCATGCGACACCTGTTCTACCCAATTTTACATAATAGCAGTGAAGGGATGTTCCTTTGTCTACCTGAGGAGCTGTATATTTTGTCCGCTTTCTTTGTCAGTCGTGTTCATAGTGCATGTAAAGAGCAAGAAGGCATTTACTCCAAATGCTTGCACATTGAGTCAATGCCCTTCCGGCTCCCCGTAGATGATGTCATAAACCAGGCCGATTGTACAGATTGAATCTTCTCTAAACCACATCTGAGAGCTATTAACCTTTTTAATTTTTTCATTTTTTCATTTCAAAGATTGACTTTGTATGTTTTCCTTGAGGTAACAGATGTTCATGTGTCATGTGATTTCAAAGACCTGCTTCTATACAAATATGTTTTCTAAAATATCAATGATGTTACATGCCCAAAATGAAACTGGCATCGAGTGTGAATAAGGATATACATGTAGTAGATTCCATTTCAGGTTCTGTGTTTGTGAAAAATAAATACATTTAGCATACTAGTACTTTTTGAAAAAGAAAAAAAATAGTCTGATTTTGAATATTTTGTACCTATGTTGTCTAGGACTTGGCATGTTCTTTGAGGGATAAATTTTGAAATGATGAAATGAACAATAATATATTTTATAAAATGTTGCTCATCATTCTTGAGGTCATAATGGAATTAATATTTCTATTTCTTTTTGCCCCTTCATCTTATGTAGATATAAATTCTGCTCAATTTGACCGTCCGGTCATAGATTGCTTCTCAAAATGATGTATTTAACCCCTTTTTGATGCGACCATTGCAATGGGTTTGATGGTTAATGGTCAACCTCCAAAGAATCATTCACATTTCTTATGATATCTGTATTCAATCTTAGGCTCTATATTCTTCATGATATTGTACCAAACACTAATGTTTCATTGTATAGATGTCTTTTTAAAATTCTCTGTTTGCACTCCGTCTTTGCTTTGTGTGAATTATGTGTTCTGTGGCAGAGATATTGGAAAAAATAAACACATGAATATAACATAGTCTTGAGAATTGTATCATAGAACTTGTAATAAAGCACTTGTAAATCAGTAAATACTACAAAAAAGCATATTATGGATTGGTATGATTTATGTACATTAATAAACAGATGAAATGTATGACATGGATCAACAAACCCAGTTTCTTGTTTCATTATTCATTGTTGCGCTTGAACTGCTTATCGTTAATGTATTCATCTTGTAGACGATGTAAAAAAAACCTTAGCAGACAAAATATATCACTTTTTAAATAAAGACGAGACGATACATGTCTGATGATCTTTTTTAAATTGAAGACATCATCCGTACAAGTAATGGACATATCTACATCTGCATATTTTGCTATATTTGGTAAATACACAAAAAGTTTACAATGTTCTGTAAGAGATTGATAATTATTTACATTAGATTGACTGGTCTCTGTCTTTGTTTTTTTTTCACCCAATAGGCTAAATCTGTTAGTCTGTTTTTAATGACATAATTAATGAAATAAGTGACCTCCCACACATTGGCGTTTTATGTGTACATCTCATATATCTTCAGGAGAACACCCAAACATGGCTTGCCTGACCTAACAACACATACAGTATACAATATGCATTTTTGAAAATATTGAAATAAAATTATTTGTGACATGTGAATGAAATAATTAATAACTAGGCTCTAAGTAAAGACGTATGCATTAACTTTGTTTACATAATGAGAATGCCCTATTGCATCCAGCCAAGCACACAATACATTCATGAGGTGTGCAATTGAGCTGATAGCCTGCATCCACACGGACGGTTGTGCTTGGATGGGGATTTTTTGAAAGATCTCATCTTTTTACTATAAAATCTGTTAGGAATGCTTAGTTTTTCAAAGTAAATAAAGAATATGTCACACTATTATCTCTTTCAATTAATGAGCACATAACCATACTCAGGCCTACTGTATTCAGTTTGTACTATGTTACCTACATGTATTTCATCCTTACTGTCAAAAAAATTATGTTTGTGAATAAGCTTGCAAATTATTTCTTCAAGTGCAATATCTAAAACTTTATTCCATTGGTCTTTCAGAGTCTTTCAGAAGACTTGAATCTGAAGTATGGAGAATATACACAGATATGATCATTAACCCCTGTGAAATTCAGATGCACATGTTCCCCATGGACTTATTGATCTCGGGGAGAAATCATACCAAGAGAACAACAAAATCGAAACCTACAATACCAAAACACGGGACACTTTCCAACCTACATGACACACTGTACACGTATATGAGAGACACCACATGGCAATCTAAGTATGATGATGACTTCATTTCTTCTCGTCCTGGTATCTGTAATGTAGATCCTTGACGTCCGTTGAGGATATCTTCACCCAGCCCGTCTCTTGCATGTGGTACACTGCAGGAAAGGAACAGAGAGGTATAATGTAATGCTAGGTTTACGCGGATAGGGGGGGGGGGAGGAAGAAAAGGGCAAACATGACAGGCTATGATTGCCGTGGATGCCGGGCCAGATTTTTAAACTGTCTAAAAAAAATTGCCATGGCAGTCACGGTGCGGATGAGAAACCTAATAGGCCATAGCAAAACATGGTGAAGGCAACAAAACGTGACAGTACATAATGGAAAAACTTGGCAAGGCTTTCAAGAGGGATACTAATATTCTCTAACTGGAAGCCTAAATATATCTCTCAAGTTCTTCATAAATCAGGGATGCCAATTTTTTGATCAATCGTCGGAATTTGAGCTTTTTAATATTTTGAACGTCAAATTTCAGGCCTTGTTTATTTCTTTCGCCCTTCTCTCTAATAAAGAGCACCAGATGTGTGTGTGCAATTGGGTTTTTACAGACATAAACGTGTACCCCCCCAAAAAAAAAAACGAATAAACTTTGAAATGTGATTTTTCATTATATTACCATGTAGTTTGTACATTGTATTGTACAGCAGATAGGAAGGATTTTTTAAACTGCTGGTGTAAGATTTTTTGGACACTTCTTGAAAATAATTGTGCATTATTGTGCATATACCAACAGTGAATTTGGATTAAACTGAACTATCTGTGGGACATGTAGAAGCTTTGTTTTGATTGTGTACATGACTACATAAATTATAGGCATTAAGAGTTCAGTACACATCCCAATGTATTTGGAGATCAAACTTTTTTGTGTTGCAATGCGGGCATAACCATATAGGAGTGGAGCCTGACAACAACAACAAAAACAAAGAATACGGCCCGAGAGGCAATTGCCACTGGCATCCCTACATCATACAGCAAGTGAGCATGACTATCTAATAATTTTTGCTGAAATCATTTTTAAATGGCAAAATTACGAAGGAGATTCATCTTGAAATACAATACTCACAATTGACTACACCACCAGAGTAGGCATCCCTGTGTGTGGCGTGGTAGATTGCCCTTTGACCCAGGTCAAGAGCATCCTCGACACTCAGTTCCCACTTGTAACCCTCGTCCAGGACACCATAGGCATATGGTGATCCTGAACCTACAGAGAAAATGTTGTTGGTGAGGCGATTGCCATCGCTGTCAACGTAGTATAAGCCAGGCCCCTGAAAACAGAAAGCAGGGTTTTATGTTATGATTTATAGAGATTTTATTGTAGTGTTCACAGTTTCACTTGCAATGAAGCTTGCAATGGGAATCAGTCCAAATTGTAAATAAATTTAAAGATAACAATACCGCTTTTTCCTTCAGTGCCGTTTTCTCAATTTTCATGAAATTTGCCCCTGATACTCTGACAAGCTGCAGTCACATTTAAAACAGACTGCTGAAATAATATGAAAATAGGCCGGATTTGTTGTTTAACCTATTTTTATTAAAATTCCCCTAATACCCTTTTATGACAAGCTGAGGTCACAAGCAGTTATAAAATGTTCTTTTCACGACCAGGGAAATTGAGCTAAACTCCAATATTAGAAATACTTACTCGCTTGTCCCAACCACAGATCATAGTACCCTAGAAAGAAAATATACAAGAAAAAAAAGTGAAGAAAATGTAAAACTTAAAGGGTAATCCAACCCTTGGTTTGAAAGCAGAAAAATAAGATAACAGAATGGCAAAAGTGAATTAGACCAATAAGAAAGTTATGAATGTTCGAAATATGAGATCACTAAGTCTATGCAAATCTCAAATTGGCAGTTAGGTCAGTGGATTGTGACGCTGTTGGGGATAACTCTCTTGTTTGTTGTGTACAAAAAAAAAAATATCGTTTAAGGTAATGGAAAATTTCGAAAATTGGATGGATAGTAATTCTTTAAAATTTTGATATATTTGGATGCCCCTGTCGATGTCTTAAAAGCACTAGAAAATTTAGCCTCTGAAACACTTCTGCTTTTGAGCAAATTAATTACAGTAATCAAAATTTACTGGTGCTCCCGGTCAATTTTAAATATTTCAAATAGCGCCTAAGATAATATTTCATGGTAGCTGCGACCATGAATATCTCAGAATATGTAGTTCTGATATATAATTTCCAAACCGGAATAGCAAATTGGTTGATTGTAGTCAAGAACCAAATTTGAACCAAGTTTTATTCCCCTTACCAAAACTTTGTATTACCGGTACCTTTAATTTCTATTTTTCTTGTAAGTGCCTTTCGCTATTTTTTCAATATATATCATGGATGACCTATTATTACAGGTCCTCAAAAAAAAAAGAATAGACTCTCCGGAGTCAAACATTTGTAAAAATATTGAATTTTTTGTCATTTGTGTGTTGGAACAAATGAGAAAATTGTTCTCCACTGCTCCACACGGACATTCCGATTCAGCCACTTTGAAGAGCCCATTTACCTGTAGTGAGTACAACTTTTAAAAAACTCATAACTTTCTCATTTTTCGTCTGATTTCATTCAAACTTTCACCACTCTACTGCTGTTTCTTCTGCTACTGTAGATTGCTATCAAGGTTGATTTCTCTTTAAAAGCAAAATGAAATGACAGAAAATAAAAGCAAACAGCATACAATATCAAATCTTATTAGGCTTTGATTACACTTAGCAACAATTAATGTATTATAGCTTAGAGCCAAATGGGTTTTATCTTATAGAGTTTAATATGAAAATAATAAACAATATCTGCCACAGTAGTAGCCTTTAAACAAGGCCACTTGTCTGTTAGACGCCGAGCGACTAAAACGAGACTAATTGCGAAAACCCGGGTGAACGAGAGAGCGAGAAGCGCTGCCAAGTAGCCTTTAGTAATGTGATTTTGATTTCTTATGTTAACCTTTGTTTCCGACTGGAATTCGCTACCGAAATGGTAGTGTCCAATCAGCGAACGTATCCTCGCATCGGACGTCAGCATATAGTATTCATCACACACAAACACAGAGACACACATGCACAGTAAACTCTACGTAATACGAACATATGGTCGACATCTGACCTCTACATCGAACCAAAACGAGTTGGACTGGATCGCCGTTCTGATTGGTCAAAATGTATATATGAATAATTCATGCGGAGCAGTGAAACCCACTTTCCAAAAGGCCTTGTGACATTCGTCACTCGACACGCGTCCACCCGGGGTATCTAGACTCATCTCAGCCGCTTAGCCAGAGTCACGAGGCCTTGTCAAAAGGCTACCACAGTAGTTGCAGACTGATAAAGTTGATGACATATTTTCAGCTATAATACAAATTATTCTTTAAATGATGAATATGTATGCTGCACAAGGGCAAGGAGGAGTGGAATGGAATCCTAATTTGCCATCATATTTATATCCCAATTAATATAAATCATTTGTTTTCCTCCATAGTTTACAATGAACAGAGCAAAATGTAAGAGTATCATCTGAATAATGAACAAATGGTTAATGATATAGGCTAGGCCCTGATTATACAAATGTTTAATGAAGCAGCCTGAAATAGGTTATAAAGGATTTCATTCATACCACTGACAGGCCCATGCCTTTGTAGTTGTAGAGCATGTTTGCTAGGAGCTTTGAGGCAGCTGCCACGGATATCCTCTCCTTGTTGCGCAGTTCATATATCCTACAGAAATACAAAGATAACAACATTTGTGATTGAAAAAAGAAAAATCTCTCCAGCACCAGAGAATACAGACCTGAAAATGTTAAGAAGTACAATAGACCATTTTTGTAATGAAATAAAATTTAATGCATAAATCTTTGTAAAGAGCCATGTTACAAATTTCTTTCATCTGTTATGAATGATTGTATTCAATCGTCAGAATGCAAATTTGTATACATTAATCATTGCTAGGTAGGACAAACATGGCTTGTAGTACCTTACATCATGTAATGTATAACCTTAAATTACCCATAAGATGACCTTTCACTAGTGGCACCTATTGTAATAGGTAAAAGTTGAATCATATGTTATTGCAATGAACATCCAGTATACCTGCACTGTTCAGCTAGTACCCTCTCCCAGAATGCACAGTCTGCAGCACCGCCGGCCATGGTACCCAATAGGTAAGGGTTGATCTCAATCACCTTCTTGACAGACTGCGAGGCTGCACAAAAACAAAAGCAATATTTCATTCAATCCTGAGCTGTTTTGCATTGTCACAATATGCATTTATTCCCCTTACCGTCCCCCAATCAACATTTCGCTCTCAGTACGAAAAACATCAACAACAAAAAAAAAGAAAAAAAGAAGAAATATATAAAGAGACTTGCCATCATTCCTGAGATTTTTTGTCTACAGGTTTTGTTCCTTTTCTCAGCTTAAAGGTTCTCTTAAAGATGAACTACCATTCAACGTTCACTCTAAGCAATGAAAATTCAATATCATTGTGCATATCGATGACAACATTATCACAAGAAAATGTCCATAACTTATGTAAAGTTAAGGATATGAAGGTAAAAAGAGACATGAAATAGAGAATATTATGGTACTAAAAATAAAAAAAAATCAAGATTTATGTGTAAAACAGTGTACATGTAATAAATCAAATTTTCAATTCACAAAGAGAAAAAGTTTTTAAACTTAACAGTACATATTGCAGGATTTTTCCTGCAGGGCACACAGTTTTATTTTTCAGCTCATTTAATCTTCCTACATGGAGTCACATACATATATTAAACTTCTACTCACCAATGTAGGGGCCTGCAGTAGCCCTGGAATCCACAGCAATGACAACGCCATGCTCAAATTTAAAACCTAGGGTAGTCGTTCCATGAAGAAACCTGATTTTTGGTCCTGTCTCGCTGTCAGCAATGTTTGCTAGGAAGTCTGCAGGCTATGAATAAGAAAGGAGAACCAAGGAGGAGACAAAAAAAAATGACAATTCAAAATTTCAATACAAGTTATAGATCATGCAAAGCATGCTCAGATTGATGCATATATACCTAAATGTTGTGTGTCCAGACATAATTTTTTATCCTTCAAAATCGAACCAGAAATCCTGAAGAATGTATCGGATCATCTTTCCAGCCAAGTGCAGATCAATATCCCAAGCAGAGCCTCTGAACAAGCAAATATGAGCAAGAACCAGCAAATTCAAGGACAAATTTAAGGACAAATAGACGGATCTTTCGAAGGACGACATTAATAACGGCTACACAACTTCCCTTGAAGAAGCCTTCAAGCAAGTACCTATGGTATCAGTTACCACCTGACCCACGTTGCCTTACTGCATAACACACAGAATAGGTTCTCGAAGACCTACTCCTCAGCTCGCAAGCATTACAGACCGGAGCGGTCAAAGAGAGTAGACGTGGCATACCTGCAATTGAAACAGCTGTGGAAAATCTGTAAGGACCAAGTTCGCCCCAAAGATCGTAACAACAGCACATGGAAGTCGTACAAGGAAGTCATACAATTTGGTTAAGGAGATCGAAGCGTCTCAAACTGATGACCCGCAACTCTTTAACAGACTAGTAAAGGAGAATACCCCAGCTAGCACATCGAACCTCACAGAGTGTATCGTATGGGATGATGTTTCATACTCCAACCAAGAAATCCTGAAGGGATGGGAGATGTACTTCCGCTCACTCTCTACCCTGCGAATAGCTGACGATGAAACCCTAGCTAAAGAGTTAAATATTGCAACTTACTCTGGCAATGAGTATCCACCAATAACATTCAATTCCATAGATCTCCACACAGCAATAGAAGCCCTCATTTTTTTCCATTTCAAATTTATCAATTCTAGGGCTGCTTGTTTTTGGGCAAAATAGATATCTATTTTCGATATTACCTCTTTTAGCTCAGATGAGACATGGGAAAAGAGCATTTTCCAAAAGGTTGTGTTGAAAAAATACTTCATTGGATCTTCTAGTATGTAACTGAATTTTAATGTATAATCCTTGGTTCTCGTCCAAAGGCTAATCTAGAGTTAGTACCTCCAAGAATATTAAATTGCCAACAATCTTTCATATCTTCGTTCAGAGGGTGTTTTTCTTAGTTTAATTGATAACATTCCTCGCCTTAAATCGCCTATTTCAACTTGTAGCATTTCAAGGGATGTACCTTCTGGAGCGCCTGCACAAACAAATAAAGCGGCGATTGGTACTGAACCGAGTTCAACATATTTTTTGCGCTTGTCATAGCCGAGTCAATAACATTAACAATTAAATTTCAAAATAAGTTTCATGGTTGGTAAACAGTAGGCCTAGATCTAGACTAGGCCTGAGTCATCACGGGTTTTGCCGAACCCGGGTTTGACTTGAAAATTTCGGGCGGGGACCGGGTACCCGAAATTTTCTCCACTGACACTAAAAGTCGTGTGCATG